>JAYXIM010027195.1:0-112387 GCA_037575425.1 Anastrepha fraterculus
TGAGTTAAAGACTTTTTAAAAACAGGAATTTAAGAAATGTTTGCTCGAAAAACTGTAGTATACCCATATTTTTGTATTATGCAAGGCGTTGAGCTTTACGACGACATAGACATAGCAACGAATAAAGATCCAGCGACTATGTTGGCTGGGTCATGTCGTCCGAAAACGCTCCGGCTCTGAAAGTATTCGATGCGCTACCAGCTGATGGTAGAAGAGGAAGAGGAAGGCCTCCTCTGCGTTGGAACGATCAGGTGGAAAAGGGCTTGGCTTCACTTCGTGTGTCCAACTGGCGCCGGTTAGCACGAGAAAGAAACAACTGGCGCGCTTTTTTAAACTCGGCCAAAATCGCGAAAGCGGTTGTCGCGCCAATTAAGAATAAGACAAGGCATTGGTATTGAATGGATTCGGAATCTTGCAAATTTAAAAATTTAGTTGTATGGGAAGTGTCACACCTGCTTTATCAATACCACCCACTTTTCATAATTATCAAAGCGTTGATCTGTCCCATCCAAGTTCCATTAAAAATAAAAAGTAATAAATATAATTAGAATTAT
Source organism: Anastrepha fraterculus (assembly GCA_037575425.1). Classification (NCBI taxonomy): domain Eukaryota; kingdom Metazoa; phylum Arthropoda; class Insecta; order Diptera; family Tephritidae; genus Anastrepha; species Anastrepha fraterculus. Next base: position 555 of record JAYXIM010027195.1, read on the forward strand.
ATTTACTACCTGCAGGCTTTTAAAAAAAAAATCTCACCAAAAGCCTTCAAAAACATTTCCAATGCCTCTTTAGTAAACATTTTACTACGAAGTTAAATTTTAAAGGGTTGGGGGTAGTCAGAGGCCCGAAAGCACGATGCTTTTAAATATAATATATATTTTTTTAACACAGCATTAATACATCATGTTTCGACTTGACTTAAGCAAAATTTCAAAAAAAATAATAATAATAATTCTAAAAGTTATCGCTGTTTGTGTGGAGCTCGTTTCTCCGGAAGTCCCTTATGGTGATCATCACAAGTCCTTGGAGATTCGTCTAAAATCTATCGGACAGGCGAAATTAGTTTTATTAATAGGTAATCTTGATCCTGCTACTCGCTGTTTTTTTTTTTTAAATTAACAATATGGCGACCTCAAAAACTATTTTTCAGATTTTTCAGAAAAAAACCGGCAATTAAATGTTATAAAAAATCGAAATTAAAAAAAAAAATCTCTCGATCAGGCACGAGAATGTTTTTCAAAAGCAGTATAAATTTTATTGAAATCTACCAAACGGTTTTCAAGTTACAGTGATCTCCATTTCAAAAAACATAGTTTTGAGAAAAACGCATTAATCGTTTTGCTATCGATTTATGTGAAGTTATACGAATTATTTAATTACTTACACTGTGTCATCTATTCCTGGGCCATATAATAGTTCTTCAGCGGCAGGCTAATCACCTACACTGTCTGAAATCAAAACAGATTAACGAAACCAACACAAGACTGAGTCTTGTCGCGGCCCTATGCTCCCGAACGGAGTGAACAGGGAAAAACATTGTAATAATAATAGTTCTTCAGCCGTCATAGCAGCTTCCAAAATATCGATTTGCTGTTGCCTATGTAGCATCCTACCGTCTCGAGTGTTATCGTCAGAAGTCGGTTGCTTGCAGCTGTTGCTCTCTACTTGCTTTCGAACGCTCCGGAGCGTCCGAGCGCCGTTTCTTAATTGTTGAATAACTCGAAAAGTATTTGTTGGATTCACTTCAAATTTTCACACAATATTTTTAAGATATTGTACTTCAAGAAAATGCAAGAAACCAAAATCCAATTATTTCAAAATTTTGACTACCCATAAACCCTTAAAGCACCTCAGTCAAATCAAATATTGCAGAAATTTCCGCACTCCTTTTAAACTGTTCACAAAACCTTTTCTCAGACATAGCTAAAAAGCCAATTGACTAAGTATGACACATTTCCAAAAGTATGCCCTAAGGTCAATGACGGTCTAAACTAACATTCAAAAATAGTTTTCCTTATCGATATGCTCATCACCTGGAAAATCGCCTTGCAATTTGATCATAAAAACTTTTTTTAGAGATTTACAACAATTTCATTTAAAAATTGCATTCAGGCACGTAAATTATTTTTCAGACTCTTTTTTAGCAAGAATATTCTATATTTCGTCGATAGCTAAAAATAGTTTTTCTCTACAGAAAAAAAATAGTAAAAATTCAATCAAAAATTTCTTCAGCTGTCAGCTGGAAATTAATTTTCAATACTGATAAATCAGTAGCAGCGTCAACAGCAGCAGCAGCAGCAATTAAAATGAAAAGCACACTTGAGCAGCCCGCTGAATGACGGGGCAAATAAATATAGAAATGTCGAATAAATACTTAATAAGAAATTACATTCAATTTATTAATAGCAAATAAACTGAAAACACACTAAATCGAACAACAATTTTCGCAATGCCCATGTCAAATACCATGTACTTTTGTACTTGTCTTTTTTTCACAAACCTCCTACCATTTCTACACTCGCACTCATTACTGCAACCTCTCAGATCAGCACTTTGTCAATGTACCCCGGACAGTGGAAATTATTTTTCGCGCCGGTATGCGTAATATTAATTTAAAATTTCAACAGCTGAATGACAACGCCATATTCTCGCTTTACTTTGGTCATTCGCTCATAACGCCTTCCCCCCACAGCACCAATTCATCAACCGTCGACTGACAAGCGAAAAAAGTAGAAATTTGTATTTAAATTAAAATTCATAATAAACTGCAAAGTGGGCGGAGTAAACGATGGTAAATAACAGCTACCAGTTAACTGCTAACTGCCCTTTGCCTTTAGCGACTAAATACTGCCATCAAGTTTAAGCTGCTCATACTTTTCCAACGCCCGCCCCCGCCGCCATTTGTTGCTGACTCGAAATGACTCATTGCTTACAGCGCACGCTGACATAACTGAGTGTGTATTTGTGTGTGTGTGTGTGTGTTTGTGTGTTTATCTGTTGGACTGATGAATAACAAATCCATCATTTCCATTTAACAACAATGTCAGTAATAGCTTGTCGGAAGGGAAAGGGTCATAACCCGTGAACGCAGGTTCTGATTATGCGCAGGTGGAGGTTATAGCCGTCTTGGAGGTAGGGCGTCGTTAGTGAATAGATGTGTTACTTTAAATCCTGGTGCTACCTCTTCGTTGTACCTGAAGTAGTGTATAAATCTTTAATTATTTTTACGGTAATTTTGTCTTAGGCCACCTAACTGTCAGAATGTTTTAAATTGCTATAATTATGGAGTGATTGCTTTTTTCGAATCTAAATCGTCTTCATCAGTTATCTTCCGGATATAAGATTTAAGACTCAAATTTAATAAGTTCGCATAAAATATGGAGTTAGCTCTTATGCAGTGATTAAAAATAATTATCAATCAATAATGTAACTTTATTTGTCATACCGCCAAAAATATAAAAAAAAAATTATATCTGAATCAAGGCACACTCAACAGATAGTATCGATGGAGCAGTTGATTTAATTTTTTTTCTTAATTTGTCTGTAGATTGTCAATTTGTGTTTAAACTGCTACTTAACTGTCAATCTTTCTTTAATAATTTTAATATTTTGGGGACCAAGCGCCAAAAACCAAATACATTTTTCATGTTCTTTGTGCTATACTACTACTACCAGTTAAATACGAGTATAAGCCTGAGAGCTGAGCCAAAAAATTCTGACAGATATTTGTTTGTCCTTAGGGAAGAATAATACTTTACATTTTTCAATAATGAAATGATGAATAATATGAAAACCAAATATTTGGAGAAAGCTTTCTGCTTCGAAACTGTTTAATATAACACATCCCAAGGTGGATCTATTAAAGCGGGTATATGTAAATCAGATGACTTGTTTTCTTTTTCTTTCGCCGGCTCCATGTGGCTATTAGCCCAGAAGAACACAAGACGAATTTATTCTTTGTTTTCTACTTTCCCACCACTTTGCTTTGTCAATCAAATTACAAAGCATTTTTGTTGGTCTAGAGCCACCACCTTTACTGAATGCGCCTTGACACATGCATTGAGTTTCAGTAAACAGCAAAGGTTTTGCTCAGATAAAATAATTTTCGACAAATGAAATGACAGACAAATAATTATTGACTTTCAGTGAGTATTTAAATATTAGGTTGGGGAATAAGTGCGTAGTGTTTTTACCAAATACTTTTATTGAAACAAAAAAATATTCGCCGTTGCTGTTTACAACCTCTTCCCACCGCTCGACCAATTTGTTGATGCCGTTCCGCCAAAAAGCGACTGGTTTGGCGCCAAGGAAGTTGTTGAGCCAATTTTTAAGCACCTCTTTGTTATTGAAGGAAACGCCCTTCATATGGTTTGATAGGGAGCGGAAAAGATGGTGGTTGGTCGGTGCAAAGTCCGGAGAATACGACAGATGCTGAAAGACCTCTCATTCGAGATCTTGGAGTGCGGCTTTGACGACTTGTGCAACATGGGGTCTAGCGTTGTTGTGAAAAAGTATAGTTTGACCATGATGATCAGGTACTTTCAGTCGAATAGCTTCATTCACGCAGTGTAGCTGGGAAATGTAGAGCTTCTTGTTGACCGTGGCATTCTTTTCAGGCATTCCCAGTACACTATGCCTCCCAGTCCCACTAAACACATATCATGATCTTCTTTGGGTAAATATACGGCTTGACTCTCGGTTTTGGCATATCTCCACCCGATCCATTTTTTGCTTCAGTTTGATGTATAGCCACCATTTCCCATCTCCCGTGGCAATTCGGTACAAAACGCGATGTTTATGATGCTGAGAAGCAATTTGGAAGGCAACTTTCTTTTTTTTTTTTTTCGTTGAACTCGTGAATCTCCTAGGCTTGCAGTTTTTCAGTAAATTCCATTGTGTAAAGGTGATTGAGAATCGCTTTACGATCGCAGTTCATTCTTTCCGCTAATTCACGACTGATTCGGCGACCGTTCTCCTTCAAAAGTGATTTGTGACGTTTTTCACCGAATTCAGAAGGCCATCCGCTGCGGGACTTGTCATCGACGTCAAAGTCGCAAACCATTGCAAACCATTTTCGTGCTGTAGACCCGCCTATGACACCTTCTCCATACACGTTGCAAATGTTCCGGGCTGCTTCAGCAACTTTTTCAGCTCGAAGAAAAATAAAAAGGAGCAGTTGTCGCAAATATTGATTTTTGCCTACTGGCAAAGCCTCGAAACTAATAAAAAATTACAGTAAAAAAATACAAATACAAATAATACAGTTTTGTAGAGCAAAAAGAGTTCTATGAAATGACTACTTACACTTTGCCAAACAACAAGCAAATCGTTGTAAAATAAAGGTAAATATAAAAACGCTATGAACTTATTCCCCAACCCAATATTTGAGCATTTAGAGCATGGCTTTGAAAGTCTTCATTAATACAGAAAAATATATATCCGAAAGATTTGCCCACAAGCAGATATATGCCTATGTAAGAGAGAGCGAAAAATTAATCATCCTATCGGTAGATTTATAATTTTTGCAAATGGCGTCGTACGTCAATAATTTTTGACACTTGTGAACTCAACAGCTGCAATATACAAACAGACAGTCAATGGAGCACTTAAAAGCCAACGTACAAATTTTCATCTCTCAGAATATTTTTTTTTTATTAGTTAGTAAAAAGGTATCCAAATAAAAAATGGAATGATTAATTTTGTGCCAGCTTGTAAAGTGGCTTAAAACACGCTAAAATATCATAACTATCAAATTTTTCTTGAACCAAATTTTTGCATTTTTGGGATAAAAAATTGAATGATTAATTTTGTGCCACCTTGTAAAATGGCTGAAAACACGCTAAAATATCATAAGTACCAAATTTTGCTTGAACTAAATTTTTGAATTTTTTGGATTAATACGCAGTGGCAGTCTTTAGTTTTCCTAATTTCTATTATTATCATTTTCTTTTTTTGTTTTTTATTTGTCACCTCCTGACAGTTACTCTCTACTTTACTACTCTATATTTCCGCTATACTTTACAATACTTTGTGTATAAATGGGTATATAAATACATACAAATATATGCCAAAAATAATTTATATATGTGTTGGGGAGTATGAGTCGTTGCCGCATGCCGCTAAGGTCGCACGGCTGGCCGCTCCTCTCATGCATATTCATTAAAATGCAACTTAATTCTCTGCGGTGTATATTTCCATTAGCAGTTGTCAGCGCTGTCTTTGCAAAAAAGCAGCAGTTAACAGGCAGAGGAGTGGGAAAAGAGGGCGTGAGAAACAAAGAGCGTTTAAGTAAATATTTTGTTTAAAAACAGCAAAAATATACAAAGGAGTGTTGGAAAAGGAGTTCTCGTCTCTTACAGCAGAATCGAAAAACATGAAATCAAAAAGCACTACCGAATTTGGCAACAAGAATCTTCGTACTATGAAGAATGAAATGGAATGCAAGAAAATAAATAAATTTATTAAATATTCATGAGAGTGATGGGATGTATGTATATGTAACTGAATATAAATTCAGAAATGGTAGTTGAGTAATTAAAAAAGTGTTGCTATGTAGGTACACATTTTTTTAACCCTAAGAACTCCGTTTCTTAAACCACGTTTTCTTTCGCATAGGGCATCATATTTTTTACAAGTATATGCATAAGTAATGTCTACATATAATTTTTTTTTTGTTTTTAGTTTTATCTCCAAGTGATTGTTTCCATCTCTTTCTTTCTCTTCCCACTTTTTCCATTTTAATCTCAAAGCCTCTTGTCTATTTGCAGGCCACAAATCCCTACTTAACTGGCATACCGGCCAATCCATACCCTAGTCCATACTATCCGCCTGGAACTTTAGTGCCTGCATTACTCGGACCAGATCACACACAGTTGGGTCAGGTGGTGCCACAAACGGTGCAAGTGGCACAACAAAAAATCCCACGTTCCGATCGATTAGAGGTGAGTCCAAAGCATTTCAAGCTTATTTTGCGCTTTTTGTAGTTTTAGAAACAACAAGAAAAATTCTATTAAAATCTATTAATAATTATTTGGAATCAATTGCTTTTGTTTGTTCGTTTTGAGAAGCAAAATAACAAACAAAAAATAACTTTTACATAAATTTTAAGTAATTTTTTAGAAAATAATTTTAAGTGTTTCAATATTTTTGTTCTGCGTATTTGTTTGTTGTTGAGTTTTTTTTTTAATGATAATTTAACTTAGTTTAAGAATTTTGTTTAACGAGAAGTTAGCATGATCATTGTTGTTTATTTAACATTATTATTATCTGTTGTGTGTGTTGTTTTTTGTAAAAATTAATTTTTTTTTTTACTTTTTTTCACACGATAAAATCATATGATTGCGTTGTCATTAAAATTTATTATACTAAAATAAATAGCCAAAATCATTAGTGAAAGACATCCTCGAACTGTAGAGAAGCTAATTTCTGGTCAAATAAAATGCTTTAAACTTGCTATAATTATTATAGCAACTCCTGCCATTAAAAATTACTAAACTAAATACAAAAGTCAATACTGGCAGACATTCTTGAATTAGAGAAGCTAATTTCTGGCCAAATAAATCGCTTTACACTTGCTATAAATTTTATAGCAACTCCAGAAGCGCATTATTTTGTAACTATGTACCAGAAATTTATTTAAAAATAATTTGAAACAATAGTTTATGTACCAAATGCACAAAAAACCTGCTACCATACTCCCTATAATAATTATAGCAACCCTTAAAATGTTCTGTTTTGCAATTGTGCACTGAACTTCATTACTGGCAGACATTCTTGAATTTGAGAAGCTAATTTCTTGCAAAATAAAATGCTTTAGACTTGCTATAATTATTATAGCAACTCCTGCCATTAAAAATTACTAAACTAAATACAAAAGTCAATACTGGCAGAAATTTTTGAATTAGAGAAGCTAATTTCTGGCCAAATAAATCGCTTTACACTTGCTATAATTTTTATAGCAACTCCCGGAGCACATTATTTTGTAACTGTGTACCAGAAATTTATTTAAAAATAATGTGGAATAATAATTTATGTACCAAGTACACAAAAAACCTGCCAGCATACTTGCTATAATAATTATAGCAACCCTTAAAATGTTATGTTTTGCAATTGTGCGCTGAACGTCATTACTGGCAGACATTCTTGAATTAGAGAAGCTAATTTCTGGCAAAATAAAATGCTTTAGACTTGCTATAATTTTTATAGCAACTTCAGGAGCGCATTATTTTACAACTGTGTACTCGAAATTTATTAGTTTTCAGTTATGTGTACACTTATAATGGATTCAGCGTTAATGGATAAAGTAATTGATTCACAAAACACTTAAAGTTTGACTTTCTATAATATTTATAGCAACTCTTGGAATGCTCTGTTTTGCAAACTTTAATACCATTTTTGCCCAAAAAAACATATTTTAAACTTGCTATAAAATTATAGCAAGTCTGAGAAGTAAATTCAATGCATTTCGCAAGTTTAGGGAATTAAAAGAATGTTTTTTTCATCATATTCGGATATTTTTGTATTTTTATGAATGCTTAATACCATTACTAGAATAGTAATAAAAGATAATGATACTAATTTTATAGTAAGTCATATGATTTTATCAATTGTCTTAATTTATTTCTTTTATTCGTTAATTGTTATTTTCTTAAGTCATATTTTTATATTATTATTGGAATTTTTTATTGATGTTATAATTTTTTTTTTACTTTTGCAAATTTTCTGCTTATTTCTCGTTATTTTTTTACAAACGTTTTTAAGTTTATTTTGTAACTGAATTTTTTCTTTTGAAAATGATTATAAATAAATATTTTGAATATTTATCTTAAAAGTGTCAAAGTTACCAAGAAAATACTGTCTCAGTTTTTTTTTGAAACAATAATTAGAAGAGTGTAAGTCAATGAATTAATCACACATACGTATTTTTCCAAATTTTTATCGTCACATTTCTTAATTACATAAATTTTTTTACAAGCGTATTCCTATACTTTTCTTTAAAATGTATATTTTTTTAATGTCTAATTTTTGTAGCTGATTTTTTACATGGAAAGTGAACTTTCGCCAATTTAAAATTCCTAATTTCGATTTAAACGTGTGGTAAAAATTTTAATTTTTAAATATCGTAAAAAGTCTGAAATTTTATATTAGATAAATTTCAATTTCTAAGTATGGTAAGATTTTTAATTTTCAAATATTGAATAACTTTTTATTGTTTTACTTTTTTTTTTATTCTGAAAGCAAAAATTGTTAAATCAGTTACTGTATTGAAAATTGAGCAGAATTTGCAATTAAAAAAAACTATTACGTTGTCATTTATTGTTCAAAAAATTCAAAAGGTATTGCAAAGCGTGAAAATTGTAAATTTCTTTATTTAGTTTTTTATTTATTATTATTTTTCTTTTTAAACGAAATTAACTCGCAAATAAATAAATTAAAAATAAATAAATTTCGAATTTTGGTTTAGTGCTCGATTCAATATGTTTGTTATTTTTTTTTCAAGTTATTTATTTTTAAAAAGCGCTGCTGTTTATCCACCCCTTATTTTCTTTCTAATTTTGTCCTTGTTTCTAAAACACTTTTGCGCCCTCTTGCCGCGCTCTTTTGCTGCTGAAAGAAAAATCAAACCAAAGTATAATTTTACAAAACTTGCTTTGCTCTGCGTGCGTCTTCCCCTTCACACCACACAAACAACAATGGATTATACAAAAACAAATATGTGTTTGAAACAGCAGCAAAGACATTTTATCAACTAGTCTTATAAAATTTTTGTAACAAACATAACTGTAAATATTACATACCGAGTAAAAAAATTAAATTTTTATGTGAATAGTTTACGCTTCCTTATCATTGAAGAAAGTTGACAAAATATTTGAAATAAATTCAAGTTTTAATGCGTTAAATTTTAAAAAATTTTTAGAAAAAATTACATTTTTTTTAATTTCAAAGTGTCTTCAAAATTGTTTTATAAAACTACTTTTGTCTTCAAAAATTCAAATTAAAAAGTTTTGGAGTTTAAATTTAAAAAGTTTTTAATAATTTTTCTCAAAATTTTAAAATCTTTCTCAAAATTTTAAAATCTTTTTTAAGAGTTTTTTATTTCTAATTTTTTCTTTTGGTTTTATTTTAAGAGCTTCCAACCTTGTTCTTTGATTTCCAGTTTCAATATTTTTAAATGGCAATTCATGCATAAAACACAAGCGTGAACTAATTTATATTTTTTTACAAATGGCAACTCTTTTTTACGAATCTCCATCAAGAGCAAAAGGCTTGAAAATCGTCTTTCGAAGCACAGCTCCAATACAGGATTCTTTTTTTCTCATGAAATAAATTATTAAAAGCTTTGTAAAGTTTTTTTCTAATATTTTTCTTAATTACCTTAAATCTTATTTTTAATACTTTTTTATTATTTAACAGCGCCGTATTAGTTTACACAATTTTTTATAGTACGTTTTGTTTTTGTGTTTGGCATTTCTGTGGTCGTTTTGTTCTTGCTTTTCTGTTCCTCGATATTCAACTAATTCGCTGTGATTGATTGCAAAGATTGTAAAAACCAAAAGACAAAAAAAAATTGCTTGCCGACCGTCACTAAGCGCTTAATAAAGTAAGTGACTATAACCGAGCGCCTGTAATTATGTTACTGTGCGCATAGAATTCGCTGCTGCTACAACTCCTAACACGCCGTCAAATGCGCCAAAAACTCACCGCAACCCCCTTTTTTTCCAAAAACAAACAAAAAAAACAAAAAATTATTTTAAAAAGTTGGCATGTGAATTTGAAGAAAAAAATTTTGTACTCACCAAATAACAGCTGAGTTTGTAAAATCAAACCAAACTTAAAAAATCTAATACAAAAACTTATAATTTCTCAAAGTGCCTGAAATTATAATCAAAAAATAATTTCCTTCCATTGTTTCCTCCCAACCACCAACAAAAAAAAAAATAAAAAAATTAAACAACCAACACCAACACAACCACAATCGCCACCAACAATTTTGACCACACCGACACCTACAAAATTATTACCACCAACACCACTTTCGTCACCACCACCACCACCACCACCAAAACCACCAAAACAACAACACCCGCTACAACAACTGCAACAACAATTGCAATAAATTGCATATGCAACTGCAACTGCTGCCAACGCCATACTGCCAAACTGCTGCCTTCGCCTCCGCCGCCGCTGCCTCTCTGATGCAACCACACCGCCACTACCACCAACTACAACAAACAATTCACCGTCACAACCACCAACCAATTTGTCAATCCATCGATTTGCTAATCAAACGATGTGCCAACGCCTACGCATATGCAACGAAAATCCATATAAAATGGGAAACTGTGCAAAACACCAAAAAAAACACCAAAAACATTTTATTGATTTGGAAATCGAAAACCGACGTCAACTGGGCGCGCTGACGCATACGAAACCAAAAACAAAACAAAAAACATGTGGATAAAATGAAAAATGCGAAAATATGCTCCACTCTTGTAGGTTTGCCGTGAATTCTTGCGGGGCGCCTGTAAGCGCGCCGAATCGGAGTGTCGTTTCGCGCATCCGCAGGATAGCGTCGCCCGGCACGATGACGGCTCGATCACGGTGTGCATGGATGCCGTGAAGGGTAGATGCACGCGCGACCCATGCCGCTACTTTCATCCCCCCTTGCATCTGCAGGCACAATTAAAAGCGGCGCAAACGCGCGCCACTGCTGTCGCTACTGCGGTATGGCTAAACTGTTCTTAAAATTTTTTCAATATTATAAAGAATTATTTGATTTTCGTTTTAATGATATTAACACAACGTTTATTGATTTTTTTTTTTCTACTAATAAATATTGCGTACCAACAACACTAAATTAGACATGAAAGAATTCGAAAATGTATAGAAAATAAAAAAAGGAAGCATCTGCTAGGGTGTGGCTGTTATGTATGGAAAAAATAGCCTAATTTGAAAATTGTATGTGCTATAATTTTTAATGGCACATAAATTTTCATAAAGCACAAATATATATACAATTCGAAATACATATGCAGCTAATTATAGTTCATATCACAAATTTTGTTTTCCTATAAATTGGCAAAAATTTGCATAAACGGTTAAAAAGAAGAAGTAAACTTACCGTCTTTCAAAAAAATTCCAACAAATTGAGCGTTTGTAGTTACGAAGGCTTGCTATAATTTTTACAGCAACTAAATTAGTGCAAAAAACTAGCTTTCTGTAGTTTTAGGGAGCTCAAAAATTCTTACCGAAGAGGGTTTTGAGTTTCTACATTATACTCTGCATCTGGATTTCGGTCCATTTCCCCAGAATTATTGTCAAAAGATTTTATCCAACTCAAAAAATCTAACAAAACTTCTGCAAACATATGCATTTATTGGTATTTGTACCATAAGTATTTGAGCCATCTTATTTGTACCATATTAAGCTGCTATAATTTTTATAGCAAAACAATAAAACACGTGATGGGCTTTGGGCGTAGTTTTACCCAGTACTCCTACAAAACTTGTGCCAAAATATGCGCATATTTCTAATTGAAGCATGTTCGCACTTTTCTTCCTCCTTCTTTTACCATATTGAGGTGCTATAATTTTTATGGCAAGGCGCGGTTTTATCCAGCACTCCAACAAAACTTTTGCCAAAATTTGCATATACTTCCAAATAAAGCATTTTTGCACTTTTGCATTTATTGGAATTTCTGCCAACGTATTTGTACCATATTGAGATGCTATAATTTTTATAGCAAAACAATAAAACACGTGATGTCGCTTTGGGCGTAGTTTTACCCAGTACTCCTACAAAACTTGTGCCAAAATGTGCGTATGTTTCTAGTTGAAGCATTCTCGCACTTTTCTTCCTCCTTCTTTTACCATATTGAGGTGCTATAATTTTTATAGCAAAGCTATGAAACTCTTTACGTCGTTTTGTGCAAGTATTTGAAGCCTTTAAGAGTCTCTAGGCTTGAATTTAGAGACTTATCATACATTTTTAACTTACTATAATTTTTATAGCACATCAAAAAATTGTATACGATAGTACTTTGAACCAAACTTGAAGCATTTAATTCAATTTATCGCCTTTTTAGAACTATCATGACTTTTGAAGTGACTTTAATTTTATAGCAACTGAGAAAAACAACATTTGAGGCTTAGTAAACTATAATTTTTATAGCACAACAAAAACATTTATTGAATGGTACTTTGAACCAAACTTGAAGCATTTAATTCAATTTATCGCCTTTTTAGAAATATTATGATTTGCGAAGTTGCTATAATTATTATAGCAAAACAGGAAAACAACATTTGTGACTTAGTAAGGTAAGAAGAAGAAAAAAAACAACAAGTAAAGTTGAGTACTGGCACCTTCAGAAACTTTTTTCGCAACCACACCCTAGGTAATCGGAAACGAATAGGTTTCTTTTTTCTTTGTTTAATTTTTCATTGTTGTGCTCTTTTATTCGTTAAGTAAAGGCTTAACACCAAACTAAAATTTATATATACATATGCATATTAAAAAGTATATTAAGCAAAACTGTAATAAATTGAAAATAAGAACCAACTTTGATTTTCAATTCAATATTTACTAGAATGTCGTTCCTTAAATGTTAACTGGCTTGTTTTATTTTTTTGGACTTGTTTAATTTTTTTAGCGTTTTACCGCTTAACCATGCAATTATTTTCATTTATGTTTATAATTTTTACTTAACCTAATTATTAAGCCTGCTGCTTCTTCTTTAAGTTCATTATTCAATCGCAGATTTATTTGTTGTTGAATATTGACATGATTTTATTTACCAAATATTTACCCCAGCAAATAAAAATAGAGAAAACTCCCACGAAACTATAAAGTTAAAACACTTAGTCTTATATACTTTGCTGGTCCTACAGAGGCATTTACAAAACATATCTAAGATATCAATTATACGTTTTCCTTACCAATGCCTGTAGATATTTAGATTAGTTTTGGAAATTCTTTACATTAAAATAGTTATTTTTTGAATAAATCATTTAAATAGAGATCCTCGGCAAAAGACGTATAGATTTTATTTTTGGTAAATTGTAAAAATAAATTTCAAAATGCTATGCCAAGGTGTTGCTATAATTTATGCAATAACATCTCCAACGAGCGTATTTCCTTTACTGACTTAAAGTTTTAATAGAAAATTAAGTAGAATTTGAAAATTAATTCTAGTATTTCACTTAAAGCCCAAAACAATTGAAAATGTTTGGAATTTTACTTAAATAGTCATTAATTTAAGTAAGTATTATTACCAGCTCAGAAGTATATGGAGCATCAGTTTAAACAGAAAATTATTTAAATTCATTAGCAAATTGTTGGAAAAATCTGTATGCAATTAGAGTAATTAACTTTATGCAAAATCAAGTAAATTTCTGAGGTATTATTGCGTGTAAAATTACGTATAAATATATACATACATAAATACATGTGTATATGTAAATTTATTTATGAGTGAAAAGGTATTCACTGTGAAGGAAAGCAAAATTCCAAAAATTAGTAAAGGTGTATGGAAAATTTAATTGCTTGACAAGTGGCAATTATTGAATTTCATTGGAAAATGAAAACGAAGTTTGTTGCATATGTAAGTCGGAAGATAAATATTTAAAAAAAGTAGATATTTTTTTTTTAAATATTAAAAAAGAGCAGCAATTTTAATGCCAAGAATTTCTTACACTTTTTATGGCAAGTAAAATAGTTAAAAAAAATGGTACTTTAAGGGGTGAGCCTGTTTTAGAAGGTGCACAAAATCGATTTTTTCGTAAATTTTTTTGGGAAGGAAAGAAATATTCAATTGAAGCGAAACTTTCAGGTTTTATTGTTATATATTTCAACAGTCTTCTCAAATTTTTTCATTAATATATATGTAATATTATGCCTGGTACAAGCATATTGCCGAGGCGCCTCGAGTGTGCATGTGTCGTGCGGCGGGAAGGATGCAGGTCGCAATTTTCATTTCAAACCAAAAACCCAAAAAAATTTTTATTTTAGTATAGTATAGATTCTAGTTAAACCAATAAGATTGAGCAAAAAGTGAGAAATTCAATAACTTTTTGCTAATTAAAAAAAAATAATTTTTTCAGAAAAACAAATTCACTTTAGATTGTTTAAAAAGTGGGTTAATCATAACTTTCTTAAGGTTTCTTAGGTTCAACTAGAAGAGAATTTATTTCCAAATACAATCAATGTTATCTCGTTTCAATAGGACGTTTAACTTTTTCTCTATCTTTCCCCGGCAGCTAGGAAAAATTGTCAAAATAAAAAACCGAGGAATTGCGCGTCAAAGTTTTTGTATATATACCGGCCGGCGCTCGTATACCTGGTCGACGCTTGCCCACAATTTCTTCTGTAACTCCGAAAATATTTTGAATTCGCTTCTGAAATTTTGAGGACACATTTTTGGATAGTTTGGGAAGATATTTATGCAAAAAAAAAATCGTTTTTTTGAAGCCTCTAAAGCAGGTTCCCCCCTTAATGTAGTCTCCCAGCAAAATTAGTTAAGCAGCGGCCATATTTTTAATGAAACAGTTCCCATAATTTTTAGGCCACCAAAATAGTTAAAAAATGGTACTTTAATGTAGTCGCCCAGGAAAATTAGTTGAGCAGCGCCATATTTTTAATGAAACAGTTCCCATAATTTTTATGGCAACTAAAATAGTTAAAAAAGTGATACTTTCATGCATTCGCCCCACACAATAACTTAAGCAGTGTCGATTTTTTTAATAAAAAAAGTTCCTATAATTTTTATGGCAACTAAAATAACTAAGAAATATGTCACTTTCGTGCATTCGTCTAACACAGTTAGTTAAACAATAGCGATTTTTTAATGAAACAGTTCCTATAATTTTTATGGCAACTAAAATAGCAAAAAATATGGTACTTTAATGTATTCGCCCAGCACAATTAATTAAGCAGTGCCGATTTTTAATAAAAAAAAGTTGCTATAATTTTTATGGCAACTAAAATATTAAAAAATATGGTACTTTAATGTACTCGCCCAGCAAAATTCGGTAAGCAGTGGCCACATTTTGAATAAAAAAGTTGCTATAATTTTTATGGCAACTAAAATAATAAAAAATATGGTACTTTAATGTGCTCGCCCAGCAAAATTCGTTAAGCAGTGGTCACATTTTGAATAAAAAAAGTTGCTATAATTTTTATGGCAACTAAAATAATAAAAAATATGATACTTTAATGTACTCGCCCAGCAAAATTCGTTAAGCAGTGTCGATTTTTTTAATAAAAAAAGTTCCTATAATTTTTATGGCAACTAAAATAATTAAGAAATATGTTACTTTCGTGCATTCGTCTAACACAGTTAGTTAAACAATAGCGATTTTTTAATGAAACAGTTCCTATAATTTTTATGGCAACTAAAATAGTTAAAAAAGTGATACTTTCATGCATTCGCCCCACACAGTTAGTTAAGTAGTGCCGATTTTTTTTAGTTTTTAATAAAAAAAATTCCTATAATTTTTATGGCAACTACAGCAGCTCTAAAAAGAAGTTTGTACGTATATTTGCCTAACACAACAAACCAAGTTCCTATTTTCGGCGCCAGAATTTTGTGAGCCAAAAAGTTCCTATAATTTGTAGTGCGCTGTAAAATTATAGCTACAAATCCTAAAAATTCTATTAACAAATTTTTTGGTTCTTCGTAAACAAACTGAATAAATCGTAGTAAACTGAGTGTACATACACAGGTTTGTATACGTTAGCGTTCTACAACTTGGCACTGAATTATGGCAAAGAATTTCCCTAAAACATGATTAGAAAATCTAGGCTTTTGTTTAAAATAGAGTCAAAATTGCTTATATAAAATTAGGCATACAACTTTAGGTATAAAAAATAGGTCCAGTTTTGTCAAGCATGAAAAGTGATGAAAATTAAATAATGAAATCGAACACTTAAAGAAATTTGCGAGGTATAATAATGAGGGCTTGAGTAGAGTACTTCCGTTAAAATATAAACAAAATATATGAAGCAAAAGTGCCACAAATAAAATTGCATTAATTTTTCGCGTGGTTAAACAAATATTATAATAGTTTGGGGGGAAGGAAATTCATTATTTTTGCGCAAATGATTTTAAATTGTTTTATGTATGGTCGATCTTTAGCTTCTGGGTGATGCTACGTTTACTAAAATGGTAAGCTTCCATTACCTGTATTTCTATGATTTTATGCACATTTTCTTTAACATCAAAAATGCCTGCACAGAATCGGTGAAACCAAAATTGCACGTAGTTCGCTGTTACAGTATCGGCACCATGAACACCATTCACAATTTCAGCGACCTGCCGGCCTGGGATTGCATTTTCGCCTTTATCGAAGAAAAGCTATGAAATTTGTCGAGTTTTCTTTTTGCTGACTTCTATTGTTAACACCGTGTAACTCACAACTGAATGGAACAAACAAAAAAGAGTAAAAGAACTTTTTCAGTGTGAAATGTCACCGTGACTACGCGCATAAACTTCAAATAGTTTGATTGATACTTTACGAGATATCAATCATTACAACACTAGAGCATCTACCGAGAAAATAATGGATTTTTCTTCCCCAAACCATGTTTTAGTGGCACACCTATTTATTAATATAGAAAATTACTACAAAAAGCTTTTTCAACCAGTGCAAAAAATTTCGTATTTCCCAAAGTACTAAACCAGTTTACGCTCCTTAGTGAATACCTCGTAGTAGAATTAATATTTGCCTTAATAAAAATTTTATGAAAAGACTATCGAAAAAAAAGTTGACAACAATATTCACGCATAATAATAATGTAGCTAATTTACAAACTATGCGCGCCAACGCCAAAAATTATGCCATAAATATTGCAATGCTACTAAAAACGGCATTATTATATTTACCCAAGCGCATTTTAAGTAAGCACACAAGCGCACATACTCGTGATCATACGAGCACTCACGTACACATGCACCTATCATATCTTGTCTATGTATGCGTAGTTATGTGAGCGGTATGAAATTTCAACTATCACTTACATTAATTGAACTGCATTAATCGTATTAATAGCAGCAATTATGGTGCCAACGGAAATGTACACACACAAACATGCACATACACTTGTCAGCGTCTACCTACATACGCACATAATTTCATATGTATGCAGTTATTATTGTTTTGCGCCACTACACACTTCCTCCTCTTTGTCGACAATCAAAATAAAGTTTCGCGAAACTTTTTACAAAGGTAAATAAATAAAGCATAAATTCAGGCGCAGTGGCATAGGATATGCAATACGAATACGCCGCCAAACATGCAGGGCACATATAATGCAATTACGTGGCTATTTACACGTGCACATACGCACATATGCGGCAAATCGCGTGTGTTTGTGTGGATGTGAATATTTGTTGCTATTCTTCTTGTTATTGTTGTTCTTATCGAGCGCGTATGCTTACCGCTTTACACAGGCAATAAATGTTGATTTTCGCTTTTGGTAAATTAACATTTATTACAACACATTGACGTCGAACGACGCACCCAACATACGCATATACAACAAGCGTATTGTTCATGTGCCACATACATACGTACGTATGTATGTATATAACTATGTGCTTTCAAATAGACACACATACATAGTCGACGCACGCACATAGTCGCCTTTTGGTGGCAAACACTTAATACCAGCGCGCTTAATTGCTTCGGTTGGAATTTATATGCCGCACGTAATTGCTGCGTAATATGCGCGTACGCGAATGAAAAATCATTGCAGCATTTTAGGCAATTTCCAACACAATTCGAATACACGCACACAAGCGCACCAGCGTACAAGCGCACAGTGTGTGAAGCATACGCACCAAACTCGCATGCAATGATTACAATTGGGCACATGAACGAATGGGAGAAATGGCAATAAATAAGTTTTTGTATAGTAATTTGGGGCTCTGCAGTTCGATGTTGCCGTTGTAAATACCTCGACGCCCGAAAGGCGGCTTGTGGTATGTGCGCGCGTGATCAGGTGACATGATGCAGGGATTTCCGCTTTCACGCCGCAACGCGACACAGATGGCAGAAGTGTGTGCGGCAGTGTAACGATAATAGCAACATTTGCAGCAACAGCAAAAGCGGGAAATACCCAAATGAGGAACATTGAACTTAATGATTAAATAAATTGTTCGCGTATGATGTTACAGAGGGCGGGGAGAGAGAGCGCGAAGGATAGATAAAACGGTTTTTGGCGTTAGCGCGCATACATACTTAGATTTGATAGAGATACAATTTTATCTTTTATTATAAAAAAAAACTTTATACGTTGAAATAAGTTATTATTGCGTTATATTTAAAAGCAACCATGTCTGCTACAAAATATGGTAAATACATATATTCACCACAAAGAAAGCTGGGAAAAATAAAACCGAAAATATGTAAAACCGCGTATGTAAGTAAAAATGCCGATAGAAGTCTACTTGATTGTTTCGAAATTTGGCTTACAAAATAAAGCAGCAACCCCAGCTAAAAGATTATGGCACATACAAAACCCCGGTTTATTGTTTCGAAATGGCTGTTTAGGATGTAAAGTTCGATTCACTTTGTAAAGCGACATTTTAGTTTACATAAGCTGAAAGTATCTCATCCCTGCAGCATAGAAAACTCAGATTACAGCAAATGCAATATTATCGAAAAAAAAGTTTTAAAGTCTATAAAAAAAGAAGTTTCATAAATATTGATTTCCTGTAATCCGATTTTTAAAGTTAACACATTGAAATTGAACTCATCTTACATGCATTATGAATGCTGCTATAATTTTATGGCAAATTCAATTTAGAGTTCTGTTTTTAAAGTAGACATAATTAAACCAGACAATTACTTTGCTATTAGTTTTGAGCGAATGAATTTTATTTTATTTATTGTACTTCGTATAATTTTACAGGAAATCAACTTTTATAGCAAACCAAATTTTATAGCAAATATGGAAATAAGCGCTCACATTCATTATGTATTTTTTGATATCTTTTAGCAGTATTGTTAGAAGAACATTAGCATATAATCTTTTTTATTTAGTTTTATAGCATACAAGCTTAAGACTAATTATAATAATGCCATAACTTTAAGGCATATTAAAAAACATAGGCTATTCGAATAAATTAATTGAACATTTTTGGGCAAGTTGGGAGGAAAAAGAAATTTACTCTATATGTCTTTTTGCATGAATTTTAGACTGATCATAAGGATATCATAATCTATAGCAAATGAAAAATTATAAAAAGTAGTTAAAAAATTCATTGAATAATATTTTTAAGTAATCCAGAAGGAATGTTTGCATTTTTCTGGCCATTTAGACTGATTTCTAAGAACGCCATAATTTTATAGCAAAGTGGAAAATGTAAAAAATAGTTAGACAATTCATCGAATAATATTTTTCAGTAATCCAGAATGAATATTAACATTTTTCATGCAATTTAGGCCGATTGTAATGATGCTATAATTTTATAGCAAAATAAAAATTACAAAAAATAGTTAGAAAATTCATTGAATAATATTTTTAACAAATCTAGAATTTATTTTAGCATTTTTCATGCAATTTAAACTGATTTGTAAGAATGCCGTAATTTTATAGCAAAGTGAAAAATATAACAAATAGCGAGACAATTCATAGAATAATATTTTTTTAGTAATCAAAAATGAATATTAACATTTTTCATGCAATTTAGGTCGATTGTAATGATGCTATAATTTTATAGCAAAATAAAAATTACAAAAAATAGTTAGAAAATTCATTGAATAATATTTTTAACAAATCTAGAATTTATTTTAGCATTTTTCATGCAATTTAGGCCGATTGTAATGATGCTATAATTTTATAGCAAAGTGAAAAATATAACAAATAGCGAGACAATTCATAGAATAATATTTTTTTAGTAATAAAAAATGAATATTAACATTTTTCATGCAATTTAGGTCGATTGTAATGATGCTATAATTTTATAGCAAAATAAAAATTACAAAAAATAGTTAGAAAATTCATTGAATAATATTTTTGACAAATTTAGAATTTATTTTAGCATTTTTCATGCAATTTAGGCCGATTGTAATGATGCTATAATTTTATAGCAAAATAAAAATTATGACTAACAGTTAGAAAATTCATTGAGTAATATTTTTAGGTAAGCCACAACGAATTTAGCACCTTTCATGCCATTTAGACTGATTGTAAAAATACCATAATTTTATAGCAAAGTGAAAAATACAGAAAGAAATTTCAGTGATATATTATTGAATAATATTTCTCAGTAATCCAAAATGAATTTAACATTTTTCATGCAATTTAGGCCAATTGTAATAATGACATAATTTTATGGCAAAATAAAAATTATAAAAAATAGTTAGAAAATTCATTGAATAATATTTTCACCTAACCCAGAACGAATTTCAGGATTTTTCTTGCCATTTAGACTGATTATAAAAATGCCATAATTTTATAGCAAAGTGAATAATGTAAAAAATGGCTTGCAATGTTTTAGGTATTTCTACATATTGCATTTATGACACTTCAAAAGTCCATAGTTTGTAAAACCAATCTATAAATATTTGTATGCAATGAGAACTATCAGGTACTGGCAAACTTATTTGGTGGCATAATTTAATTTATAAAATTTTTTATAAAACAAAATTGAAGCAAAAGTCGCTAAGGTGACCTTTTTCAAATTACTTCCATAATTCTGGGCATATAGACTTTAAACAATAATTTTGATTTTTAAACAATAATTTTCGTAATGATAAATTAAAAAACAAACGCATCATTTTATTTAGAAAAAATTTGGTGTACTTTAAACTGAATAGGTATATAAAATATTGAATTTTATTTAAGATAATTTATTTTTAATTCTAAAAAAACAAAACGCGGTTTTATTTATTTTATGTTCACTTTAAAAGCAACAAGTAAGAACTGTTTATACTTTTGCAAAATCACTTTTACAATTATAGCAACAACTATTTACAACACTTAGCGTCGCTTACTAGTAAACATGTAGCTAATATTTTTATAAATTCTTTTATGCAATTTCCATTACCTTTTGGCCTTGTTAATTCCGCTTAGCATTTTCCGCTATGTACTTCCTTATTAGTTTTTAGTTCGTATTTTCTGATACCTTGCCGCTTTGTTATATTACAAAAAAAAAACCATAGTTGCGATATTTTCACTCCGATTTGTTTTCCATAAAATTATGTTCAACTATAAACTTATTTCATACTATAAAAAATATTATGCGTAAATATGAACTAGCAATGCAACAAAATCCCCCCCAAAAAAAAATTTACAAAAAATTGCTTAGAAACCTATTCAAAATTCTTGCCCCCTATTATTAGTTTAGTTTTATGCGTTTGTTTTTTTTTTTGTTTTTTGTATTAATTTTTCTATTATATTGTAATACTATAAAAATGGGTTTTTTATTCATAAACTTTATAAAGTGTTTTACCCCTGCATTTGTCTCTATGTATGTATGTCAATACGCCTATATGCTTACATTCCCCCGATGCAGCGCTGCCCTACAGCAGGCTTTGCTCATTTGATTTTTTTTTTTCGAATTAGCTAATTTAATTTCCAATACATTTTTATTTAAAAAAAATTGTAAATACAAATACTTTATAGAAAAAAATAGCAGATGTGGTGATCTAATCTAATTGCTATTAAAATTAGTGGACTTACAAGATTCTGTATTCAGAGCGTTCAGCCTAAAAAATATATTTTCCAAAAATGTAAAATATGCTAGTGCACATTTAGATCAACATATCAGTCTTCAATTAGCAAAAATAAAGTGTTTGACTGTGTTACGCGAAGTTTACTGTTCATTTAACTGGAATTTGTACTCGTTATAGAACTTTTTCTATAAGTATATCTTAGGAAATTAGCCATTGAAGCGTAGTGCATTAGATTTAAAATCAAAATCATTTATTTAGAATCTGTAGAAAGAAAATATATTTTCTATATTAACTTATAGAAACATTATATAGACTAAAATTTACAAAAAAATACTCGAACATTTTGATTATTTGCTCACAATGAGACAAAAAATTCGGTCAACGAAAACTACTCAAAAACACCTATATTAATTTTACTACTAGAATAACTCTTCGCCATAGTTTTTTTTATTGAAACTTATACACATTTTTAGTTAATATTCAATTACATGAGTTCCTAGATATGTATGTAACACTTTAATCTCAATCTCCAAGAAATGGTACATTGCACTTGCTATAATAGTGCTATAATTTTGAATGGGAAACTAAATTTCTTGGCCATGAATGTCGAAAATCGCTAGAAAAATTGAATATCGGCTTGCTATAATTTTGCTATAATTTTTATAGCAAGTTAAAACACTGGTGAAAATTGGTAATGAGTCGCTATAAAATGAAACAGCATGCATATAAATGTGGTTGTGCACTTAATTTAAAATATGAACGTGCCATAATTTTGCTATAATTTTATAGCAAGCTAAAAATATATTTCTTTGCTTAAATCTTAACTCAATTTCGGTAAAGAGTCTCAAACAACCGGATATATCCCACCAAAACTATATCTTCTTCTATCTCCACTTGGTATAAAAGGGGGTAAAATGTTTATCCATCCATTCTCTTCCAAAAAAAATAATCATGCAAATTATAGCACTATAATCAGCAAGCAAGGCGAACATTTCTAATTCAAGTGCAACTATCCAATATAAAAAACAGCCAATCCTCTTTCAAAACAAAAGTGATTCACCATTTTAAATTACATTTACCTACTCGAGAATCATTGTCAGACCCTTTTCACTTAAAGGACGTCAATGCCCAAGGTCAAGGGAAAAATTGGCAGGTTCAATAAAATCAGAGCAGTAATGGAATGCCGTCACAACAGTGAAAAAATTCGACACAGCTAATACGTGCATTAAGTAGCAATTACAGAAATATTAGGCGCCTACGGCCAATGCTTTAGCAGACATTTATCAGCAAACGGAAATAGCCAAAATGCTTTGCAAGTAGGCGAAAGAAAGCGAAAAAGTGTATGAGAGAAAAAATATAAATAAAAAAAATGTAATACGAAGAAATTTCCTCTAACTCAAAGGAAACCCAAATTCTACTTGGCCCACCACACAAACAAATCACGCTACACTGCCGCAAATTGGATTTGCGTTCGAAGCGCCTTGAGGTTTGCCCCCAAATAACCTAATTTTTCGCCAAGCGATAAGCACCCGAAATAAATGACTGAGATGGAGAGAGGCCAACAACCTTGAGTGAGGACGGCTTAGGTGACGGCTCAATGCTTCAAGCGGAAAATTAACCAAACAGCCTCGAATTTCCGACACCTAAGGCGAGTGCTATGCAACGTAAAACGAATCAACAGCATACGGCGTACGAATGAGAATTTGAGCTGCCTGTTGCCCGTTGCCCGTTGGTGATGAAACCTTAATAAGAATACGTGAAAAATGTGCCACGCGCTACGACATATACACACATACAGACCAGAAGAAGATGAGAGTGGAAAAACACACGCCACACTCTGTGTCGCTCCAGGAGGCGTACACAGACAACGGATTTTATCCTCCGCACACATAACATACTTAAGGGCGCACGTCATACTAATGTTGAGAGTTCAACGTTGGGTTAACACTTTTAAGCCATTTAAATGCAAATTAACACAGAAATATCACGTGAATGGCCGCCGTAACGCGCGCACACACACACACACACATATACCAGGAACACACTCATACACAGCTATTAGAATACAAGAGGATGCCTTTTGTACAAACACTAATTCCATACGCGACTCTGCGGAAAAAGTGCGACGAGTCGAATTTTGTGTGGCATATAGCACTTTGGCCTGGCTACGGTACGCCTATAAGTTCGCTAAGCCAGTTTTTTAAAACTCTCATAAATTTGCCATGGCGACTAAGGCGTACTAAGTATTAGCCATGTCGCAAACGCCCACCGCTGGGATGCGCGTAAGATGTGTTGCTTAGTGGCGGTTGGGTGGAGTAAATGAATGCGCTGTAAATTGCAGTGTTAAAGGGATTAAGAGTGAAAATAGAGTTGACCTGCAGGGAAAATACTTACGTTTCGCACTTTGCAACTCTCTTTATTATATGGGAGGAAGGCAGCACTGAATATATTTCACAAGCAGGTGCTGATTTGAAATATTTTAAAGGTAGTCCTGTAACAAAGCGCAATGAAAGTGTTTAAAGTAAGATACAATTTATACAAACAAATTTATTCCGCTTTCGAAAACTTATTTAAAAAAAAATTTCTTTGCTAAAAAGCGGTTCACTGTGCAATAATAAGAATATTTAAACTGTAATACAAAAGCGATTGAATATGTTTCAAATGCTGAATAGATATAGAAGAGGATGTGAATATTTGTTTAATAAAAAAATTATTTCAAAATTTTATGCCATTCTAGAATAAGGCTGTAGTTATGGGCTTTAATTGCTGAGGCGTTCAAAAAGATATATTTTAAACAAAATAAAAACTCTGAACTCGAGTAAATTGCCTTGCAATTAAAGTTAAAATTAAAAATATTGAAATAATTATTAAAAAAAAAAAATGTTTAAAATTTTAGAATTTAATATGTATTAATATGAAATTCGTAAAGAACTAAAAAAATAAAAATTTTGTTTTATTAGTTTAAAAAAAACTTTTAATTAAATAAAATTAAAATTTTTTTATTAGTTATTTTTATTAGTTAAAACAAATTTTTTAATTAAAACAAAAATAAAAATTATTTAAAAAATTTTGTTTTATTAGTAAAAAAAAATACAAAAAATTTATTTTAAAATTAAATAAAATTGAAATTTTTTTATTAGTTATTTTTATTAGTAAAAAAAAATGTTATTAATTAAAACAAAAATAAAAATTATTTTATTGGTTAAAAAAATTTTTATTTTTTTTATTAGTTAATAAAGTAGAAACATTTTTTTAAATTTTATGTACTTGTATTGTGGCAAATAAAAAATAAAATAAAACAAATAAAAACTAAATAAATAAAAAAAACATTCAATTAAGGCCACAAAACTGGCATTTATAATAATTCGAAGGTTAAGAAAGCAAATGATTTCTAATTGGGGTTATGAATGGAGGAGAAATTATTTTAGCGTATCAAAAAACGATATTCAGACATTTAACAGTAATTTCGAATATAAAAAAATTATAATTAAATGAATTATAGGTATTGGCCAGAAGTATACAAGAAGATGATGAAAAATTTCAAAAATTCAAAAAGAAAAATATTAAGCAACTGCCCCAAGAAAACTTAAGATACCACGTCATAATATTAATATAATATAAAAATTAAGGCGCAAAATTATTGGCCTTTTAAACAGCGTTGGGCTTAGAGCACTAAATAATTACTCCACTTAGCGAATAGCTGAAACACTGAAAAATTGAAGACTCGGTAATAATAAAATCCGCAATTCAACTATACCAAAAAACTAGTGATAGCGCAATTTAGTGGTAGTCCAAAATGTCCAATCCTGGCCATAAAGAACATATCGTTTACTTACTTCAATAGTTGAAATTTGAAATTGAAATTTGAAAAGGTCGAGCCAAGGAGCACCAGGAGATTTGGTGGCTGCTAAAACAGTCAGGCTAAAAAGCCCATTGTATTTAAAGCTCTGGAAAGAGCGTAGATAGTCAAGGACTATCTCTCATTACTCTCTTAAGGAATATTACTCATTCTCACGACATCGGAACCCAAAACTCGTAGCCGTGCTCTAGCCAAGGCAGGACACTCACAGAGAAAGTGCTCAGTGCTATGCGCCTCCTCTAAGCACGACAGGCACATTGGGTCCTCAATGATTCCAATGACGGTCATATGCTGACTGCATGGGTTGTGTCCTCTAATAATACCGACCATCGACCGAACGTCCTTCCCTCCAAGGCTTAGAAGAAAGTTTGGCAGTTTTCTGTTCGGACTTGTCACAAAACACTTTGCACTTCTGATTGAATTCATAATTCCTGCAGAACTGATTTCGATTATTGGCTCTGGCTCTTGTGAGGGAACCACTGATCCACGTTGGCCAATTCATCGGCAATTGCGTTTCCTTGAGCACCGGAGTGTCCTGGAACCCATCCATATAAGTACAAGCCTGTTTTGTCTTGCGACAGAATTAAGCTTCTGCTTACATTCTTGAACAATCTTTGAGTTTTGCTTCGCGTTCTCCAGCGCCTTCAGTGCATCCTGACTGTCACTGAAAACTGCAATCTGTTTCCCGCTCTATCTCCTCTCGATTATCCATTCAATAGTTACGCCCCGAAAACAACAAAACCCTGCGAAAAACGACCACAAAGTTCACAATTCATTGATTTTCTGTGAAAATTGATTGAGTTTCGTTAAAAAAAATGTTCGTCACAAATTTTGTCATTGCATCAAAATGATTTTCATTACAAATTAAAGGATGTTTAATTCAGCCAAAATAATTTTTAATTACAAATAGTAAAAAAAAAATTTTGTAATAATGTTTAAAAATTTTTTTTTCCAATAACCGTTTTCACATTTTATAATTAATTTAACTAAAAGTCCTAAAAGTCTTTTGAAATTTTTTGTTTCATTTTATCTAAATATTTCTAATTAAACATAATGCTACTTAGTTTTGAAGAAATTCGTTTAAAAAAATTTAAATTTTAATTTTATGTTTTTTATTTTATCAATTTTTTTTAATTCAAAATAATGAGACCAGACAAGAGTTCTGTTATTACGTTATTTTCAATTACTCTCTCAATTTTATGCAAATAGTTTTTTATGAAATTTGTTTGATGACATTAGTAAAGCAAAGAACTTGTTAAAAATTAAATTATTAAAAGAAATAATTTAAAAATATTTTAAATTTAAAATTCTTAAAAAATGTTTTCTTTTATAAACTAGTAAAACTTCAATTAAATAAAAATAATAATAAGAAAAATTTAAAGCTTTAAACATTAAAACTAATTATTTTAGTAATGCTTTACATCTGAAATGATTTAAAAAAAGTTTCTCATTAAAATTGTTAGAAATTAAATTGTTAAAAACCTTACTTTAAAACCATTTTAAGTTTAAAATTACTACAAAAACGTTTTTTTTAATGAAAATTAATATAAATGAGATGATTAAAAAAATAATTTTAAGTTTTCATACTAAAAATTATTACAAAAATCTTGTTTTATTTTAATTACCAAATTATTAAACAAATTAAGTCAATAATACTTTAAATTTAAAATGCATAAAAAAAGTATATTTCATATAAATTATAAAAAATTTAATTATTGAAGAAAATGTGTAATAATATCTTAAATTTTAAATCATTACAAACAATTTTTTCTTTATTAATTAATTCTTTAAACTACTAAAAAGTGAAATGTTAAAAAAAATTATAATATTTTTTAATATATTCGCCAAAATCTTTTTTCTTCATCTTTATTCTGAAAATAATTTAATATAATAAATAAATTTTTAATCAACTTCGTGCTTAGAAGATATGCGATAAAATGAAAAGATATGTGCGAAAAATTCTACTTAAAAAAATTCTCATGGGTATTGCATAAATTAGTTCTAGTAGGTCCATAAAATTGACAAGCTAAACACAACTTTGAATTTGAAAAGAAATTTAAAAAATAAGACAAAAAATAAGAAATAAGAAAGAGAAGAAAAAAAATTGTATAGCCTGTGCCACAAAACCAAAAACTTCAGCTTCCAAGAAAACAAATAAAAAAATTTTAGCACAAAATAATTTTCAAATATGTAAAAAATCGCAATTCATGTATGTAAATATTTTCTGATGTCTTTATCAGAAGTATAAAAATATAAATATGTAAAGAAATTTTTTTCTCTTATTTAAACAAAAAAATTTTTTTTCAATATTTTTTTATAAAATAAAAATTCGTCATTTAACAGCGTTTTAGCTGCAACGATGCATCGGTAGGTATGCAAAAAAAAACAAAAAACAATGCAAAAAAATACATGCCTGTGATATGTGGGCAACAACAACAAATTGGTAACTATAAACTCCCTGAAAAAAACCGCATAGATATTCTTTTTTTTAATAAAAATAAAACACAGCAAATTAGTTGAATAACATTTACTATTTACCAGTATCAGGAAAGCTACAAAAACGTGTCTGAGAATTTTTGACACATATTTTTAATATTTCTTATAAGCGACTTATGAATTTTTGCCTACTTTTTTTTTAATTTTCGAAATTTTTTTCATTATATAGTTTTTTTACGTAATTATTTAGCAAATATTTAACTATATAATTTTTAGCTCGATTTAATATATATTTTCCATTTTTGTTTTTATTCAAAAAATATTTTTATGAACCTTCCAAAAATATGAATGTGTGATTAATGGTAAAATTGGTAAACGCAATTGGCTGAGTAAATAATTGAATAGCCAAGGAGTCTGGGACTTTGAAGCATAAATCCTTGCCCAATGCAGGATTTTGTTGTATCATTAAAAAAAATGGTTTCATTTTTTATAACTTAAAGTACAAATACATATATATTTTTATTTTAATAAACACTCATAAATGATATGCAATAGTTTTAAGTAAAAAAAAAAAATTTATAAAATTTTTTATTTTATAAATTTTTTTATTTTATAAATTTTTTTATACACCAACACACAACATGGTTGCATATATATTCTTATGCATATTTAAGCTTAAAGATATAAATACAATTATCTGTTAAAAGTAAGTTAGCTTTTAAGCTCAACACACGCCGTTTAAGCAGCTTTTACGCTTCATTATAGTTAATTAATTATTTTCGCCATTATTAACTCGCAAATCTGCACACAGTTCTAACTTTAATACACATTTTTTGATACGCAACTGCATTTATTAAAAAAATAAGTAAAAAAATAGAAAAAAAAAACATTATTCCACACATTACAAATGGCTGTCAAAAGTGGCTGAAAAATTACTAACAATACTGTTAAGACTTTTTCGAAAAAAATTAATTAATTTCAATTAATGCTTTTTTCACACTGACAACTTCTTTAATGAAAGCTTTTTAACTCAAGTTGTTCTTATTAAAAGCTTTTTTCATGCAATTTCCGCTAACAATTTATTTAATTTTACTTACTCTTAAAATAACATGTACACTTTCACCAGCATCAAACTTATATTTACATATACTCTCCAGCCTTCTCCGAGAATTCACATATAAGTTCCGAAACAAAGCTTCTTAATTAACGTACTAAAATATGTACATACCTACGCCCATATGTCCTTTGCAAACTTAAATTTAAATTTAAAAAATGTATCGATATTAACTTTAAGTAAGATACTTTGGACCCCTTAGACACTTAATCATTTTGGTAGCATGGAAGTTTCAATGAAAATACACAGATACAGCTTCTTTTTTTCTTGGGCTCTGAAGCTCAAGCGCAAAGCGCTTTTAGAGCTTCCACGGTTTGTAGATTTTCTCAAAGCTTAGTCAGTAAAACCATGCATATATATATATATATATATATATATATATAAATAGTATTTTTCCCAGCATGGCAAAGGACGCAAAAAACTTTCTAGATAAAAATATTCAAAGCTTACTCGCTACTTAGCAGGTATAGAGAACTTTTGAAAGACTAGTTAGCAAAAACGATATAAAGATAATTTTTGCAACATGCAAACAGGTAGTAGGAGCACCCATCATAAAATTGTTCATTGCTTACTAAAAGGTGATGGGAAATATGTCGAACCTTAGCTTTATTAAATTAGCGAAAGCTACCCTGCCAAGCATTGGGAGCTTTTTTGTTGCCACACTTAGCTTGAAAGCTTGTTTAAACCAATAAAATGGCTGACTATGAAGTTTTGAAACTGATACGATTTCTATGAGACTAATTCACTTTATGTAGATGAACGGTATCAGCTGGAATTTCAACAGTTTAATTGAAAATTATTGAGATGAGAAAATATTTAATCCAGACAGAGCTGAAAACAGCATAATTCTAATTATCCTAATCAATTTCTGTTAAAGAATACACTCCGCACAGATTCAAGTTTTTATTCAAGTCTCTGTAAAGTAATCCTCAAAACATTTTCCATGGTCTGATTTTGGGTAGGTAGTGAACTCTTTTCACGAATTCCGCTTATTCATCTCGACCTGCTCCAGGCGATATCCTACTCTTCTGTATCCATGATAGTCATAACATCCAGAGAGTTCATTGTATTATTCAAAGCAACCTCATTATTATGAGGTTTCGCGTACTTAAGCTCCAGTTAAGTTAAACTTGCAGGCGGCCATAACTCAGGCAACTCTAACCTGAATATGCTTTACTTTGTCATTAGATGGGACATACTTTACTTACCTTGTAGTGAAGCCCTGCTTAAACACAGATAGTGTCCCACAAATCCAAACTTCTCAACTACCTCCTTCTGGCATGCCGCATTTTCGCAACTCTTCTGAACTACTCTCGACTCATCGTTGCACTAGCATCTGTAACTGCCCTCTGCTATCAATTAGGGAGGAGTTCATTAAAAATACGTCGCCTTATCTATCAGCAGTTTTTGGGCTGAAAGCATCCAAAAATGTTTTGACCTTGTAGATACGTTATTATTTTCAAAGCAGGTCAGAATGGCCAAAGATTAATTGCAAGCAAATCACATCTATAGAGGCCAACTCTCTTACGACGAGTCAAGTCAGATTTTCACAAGGTCGCTTCTGATCACTAAAAAGAGGGAATTCGACCTTTGTAAAAGCGAGCATAATCAGCGGTTCCTGTTACTGCCACTAAAGCATAGGGCGTCAGTGAAACGCTTCTGCTTTTTGCAAAAAACTTGATTTCGCTCCAAGTTTTTTCTGACGTTTCAACATCCTTCTGGACCGATCCCCTTCAAGATATTTTTGAACGGCCAACCTTGCGACCACCTTGTGAATTTCAATGCAGTGCTTGACGACAGATTTCATTTGCGTCCTTGCGAAGCGTGTGCCCAATCCCCCACCACTTTCACTCCACGTCCATGACCTTAAAATACCAATAAAAAATTTAATAGATTTATTTGACTTAACAAATGAAGGAAGCTGAGGAACTTTTATATGTATAATAAACATGATGATTAAGGAGATGGAAGGACTTCGGAATGTCGTAATGAAAATGACTATTTTCTAATATTAAGTCCATAAAGCCAAATATCCATTTAAAAACCCCTTAAAAAAAGTTGTTCACAAAATTAGAAAAATATCAAATCATCGTTGGAAATATATTTTAGTAATATCAAGAGCCCTGATAAATTAAAAAAAAACATTTGAGAACAAAAGTGATCTGGTTAGACTTTAGAAAAGTTACAGCATTAGATGTGGAAAAAATCAAAGCGGAAAAGGCAGATCTTGGGCAAGTTGTCAGTAGTTTCGATGCACAGTTCGCCATGAATATTTATGTTCCATATGAGATCAAGGATTGCTATCAGGCTTATTTTCGCTTTTGAGAAATAATTGCTCCCTATAGACACACATATACACATACACAATTTAACTGTTAATATACACTCGCCCACATCCACACACATACAAATATACATACTTATTTTATGCATAAAATTTAAATTTCATTTTAAATTCTAAGTACTGCAAATTTCTGAATTACAAAAAAAAAAAAACGAAAAACAAAAACCAACAAAAATATGTTTCTTTTTCTTTTATTTTTTCATTTCGTATTCGTACTTCTTAATTTCCTGATACTACACGCGCGCGCCCTCGACACCCGTAAATGTATGCTTCTTCGTTGGATGATGATCTACGGACAAATTTATTTGCACGCACGCACACATAAACAAATACATGAACGCACACTCGCACACACACACACATGAACACATACTTTGTAACAATATTTTTACATGTTCATATACTCACACACACAAATACATTTGCGTGAATCATATTTATTTATTATTAATGATGAACAAAAAATTAAATAAAACATTCAAAAACAAATTTAAAAAAAAATTAAAAATATATAAAAAAATCAAAACAAAAAAAAATAAAAATGAAAATAAAAATAAAAAACCTACATTATGAAAAAAACATTAAACATAAAATTGATTGAAAAATGTATTTAAACTGTGTGCTAATTTTGGTTGATTTACAAATTTTAATAAAAAATATCTCTTCACTTTATTTTGAAATTGCTTTTGGCACAATTAAAAATTTGTCGGCAAAAAATTTTTAAATAAAATAAAAATCAAAAAAATTTCTTCATATTTCAATATAAAATAAAATGAACTTCACTTTTTTGGACTGAATTTGAACTTTTATCAAAAAATATTTCTTTAAAAAAATATTTCTCTAAAAAATATTTCTCTAAAAAATATTTCCCTAAAAAATATTGCCTTAAAAATTATTATTTTTCTATTAATTTCCTCAAAAAATATTTTTTTATTAATTTTCTTAAAAAATATTTCCCTAAAAAATATTGCCTTAAAAATTATTATTTTTCTATTAATTTCCTTAAAAAATATGTTTTTATTAATTTTCTTAAAAAATATTTTTTTTTTATTAATTTCCTTAAAAAATATTTTTTTTTATTAATTTCCTTAAAAAATATTTTACTTTATTAATTTTCTTAAAAAATATTTTTTTATTGATTTTCTTAAAAAATATTTTTTTTTACTAATTTCCTTAAAATATATTTCTTTTTTTATTAATTTCTTTAAAATATATTTCTTTTTTTATTAATTTCCTTAAAAAATATTTTTTTATTGATTTCCTTAAAAACAATTTTTTTTATTAATCTCTTAAAAATATTTTTTTTATTAATTTCCTTAAATAATATTTTTTTTTTATAATTTTCTAAAAAAATATTTTTTTTTATTAATTTCCTTAAAAAAATATTTTTTTTAACACTTTTAACTCTCGGTTTCATAAAACATTTACTCTCATTTAAAATTTTGTAAAATATTAACTTTTTGAATGTTTTTCCTTTTAAATTTCCATTGGCCTTACATTTAATGAACCGAAATGATTTTCGCGATTTATTTCGCAAATGCCAAAAATTAAAATAAAATATTTAATATGACATTGAAAAATGACTGCGTGTACGATAAAAAAAAACAACAATAATCAATTTAAATCGCAATAATAATTGATTGTCATTGTGTTGGCTGTGTCATTAACGGGCATATTAATTTTTACTGTTGTTTTCGGGTGATGCGCTGATACCACAAATCAACCATGAAATTGCATTAATGACATAAATAAAAAATTAAATTATTAAAAAAACTGTTAATTCAATCATAAATCCCGAAACTGACAATCGCTGTGGCATTAAAATTTCAATAAAAATGACAATAAACGCACACACACGCACTCACACACATACATATACATATCGTTTAATTGCACACTACTCGCACCGACTGCCTGCTCGAATACTCACGCACGCCATGACGCTACAACTGCTACCATGACCACCACCACTACCACACCAACAACAACAACAGCATCATCATTCGACCGCCACTATCCCGACGTCCGCTGCCGTCGTCGCTGCTGCAGCCGCAGCTGCCCAACAGCAAGCCGCTCAAGCCCAAGCTCAGGGTACATCGCAGACGAATGCCGCCAATGCTGCTGCCGTTGCCGCTGCCGCTGCGCTCGCCATGAGTGCGGGCGCTGCCGGTGGTGGGGTGGGAGCGGGCGCTGGCGCTCATCATGTGCAGCATCATCACCATCATCAGCTAGAAGTGGGCAAGAAGCGTGCCGCTGCGGACAATGACATGTTGCAACTGGTATTTGTTCTTCTTCTTCTTCACTTTGTGTTTTTGTTTTCTTGTATTTGTTTTGTTGTATTAAATAATTATTTGTCTGTTTTGTTTTTTGTTGTGTTTGTGTTCGTTTGTTTTGTGTTGTTTAGTTAAATATGTTTTTTTCAAACAATATTTCATATAAATTAATTAATACATACCTACACAAAAAAATTATGATAAACTCAAATTATGATAATTTTTTTTTGCTAAAATTTCAATGAATATTGTTCGTTTAAAAATTTTAAATATAATATTTTTATACTCTTTTTCCTATTTGTTATTTAAATTATTTTGCGCAACTTCCATTAGATTTACCACTTTTTTATAATCAGTTCAATTTTTATTTTCTAGTATTTTTTTCTGCTCCAACAAAAATTTTCTAAATCCCACAACCATAGACTGACTTCTAAACTAAACTCATCTTTGCTTATAATTTGCTGCCTGGTGTGTGCTCGGCGTTGCATAATTTTGCGCTATGCATGCTTTAACGCTTGTATTATTTTAATCACAAAGCTTTATGGATATTGCAGACGGAAAGTCGGAAGCTTAACAAGAGTAATAATAAGAAAAAATTCGAAACTACGGCTTGGTTTATAGAGCTTGACAAATTCATTCTCGATAGTGCACATGTGGCTATCGCCTTTTATATGTTGCTTTGCGCGGCTTAAAAAGTTGAGTACGCTTGCGCGGTAAGCTTAAAGTTTTAAAAGCTTTTTGGAAAGGTCACCTGCTATCGGTTGAGGAAAGGCTTTTTTTATTTCTTCGTTCCTTGAAATACCTGAGAAGTGATATGTAACCATACAGGTGGAATCTTAGATCTTAAACTTGTGAACCCGTAGAGCTTTTGTGGTATATTAAAAGCCTAAAAATTTTCCGGATTCAAGCATTTTGTTAAATACAAGAAATATCTGTTTAAGCGGTAAACGTTAATTTTTACACAGAGCTTTTAGGTTATAAACAACCTACTATTTAGTAGATTAAAATGGTGTCCGAAAGCTTTCGACAACTGATAAATTATTTTACTTTCACTAAAAATGCATGTGAATGTAAAACGCAATTGGCATTGAAGATTTCCTAAAACTTGCAGCTTGGGAGGAACTGAAAAGCAGCTTCGTAAAAAAGAGCTGGCGACTTGGAAATGTGTTTTGGGCTTTCGTTGAGACTTCAACTTTTTTTGATAATAATACATTGCGTATTTATTTTTTTTTACAACTCACATGCAAATTTAAGGCATGAAACCATTTAAGACTACTGCGGAGCTTTCGCAGTGAAGATTAGTTTACCTTTTTCGAGAAAAAGTGTGCTTTTGAGTGACTTATACCAAAGGATATACCGAAAGTAGTAGGCTTACAATAAAACAAAAAGCATGTTTCTATTAAATAGTGGCTAGCCCTCAGCAGGAAGCCACCGAAATTGGTTATGAAAAAAAGTGCGAATAAAAAACATCTCTCATTCGAGGGCGACGTACCTAAATTAACTATGGCCTAATAGCCGACTGCTGGGCTCCTCATTTGTAGAACAACACTAAAATGCGCGCCGCCTATTGGAGTTTGTTTTATGCAGAGGAAGCATCGAAAGCCCAATCCCGTCAGTGTGGGACTTAAACCAAAACTAAACCTTCTACCGTCAAGTGACTCGTCAGGAGGCAGTTTCAGCATTACACTCAACGTCAGCTACTGTTCTGATGCGATACGTGAGAAGTTGAATCTTCTTGTTTCCCCTCACTATAAAATCATTTCAGGAGATAGACACCCGGATCGTATCTGTATGTCATGATGTCCCTGTTGGCGTCACAGAAATGTTAGCTTCTAAGTGTGGTATCGGTTTCTTGGTTTATATTATACACTTTCTTGGCGTTCGCGTCTCCGCCTTTCCTGCTCGCCGTGCCGGAGTTGCTGCATCATTTCGACGGCCACGTGCTGTACTTCGCTCATTCTTGGAAATCATTTACGGGACTATCGTCACTAAAATGCTGGCTTTTAACAGTTATTATGTTGTTCACGTAGTATATCAATCAATTTGATAAACGCCTAACCCAGAGTGGTCTCAATCAATCAAATTTTCGTATGAGCCAACCCCAATTCCTACCATCCCGCTTGGCTTTGATAACTCACATTCGAGTGATAAGTATTGAGATGATTGATTAGTGTATGGGGTAGTTAAATAAATAAGTGCACGCACACACTTTAGGGATTATTTTCGCAAACGATGGTCGTAGTCAGTTAAGAGTTTGTGCATGGTATAAAATTTACAAATTAAGGGGTTGGCGTGTGCAGAAATAGCAGAAACCATACTAATATGGTCAGTTGACGCAGATCTAAGCGGACTAGTTTGACATTAAAAAACGGTTTTAAAAAATAAAAGATAGGAAACAACGTCAAAAAGCTTTCATGAGCTTTACATGCTAACTTTTCGAAGACTAAGGGCTTCACAGAATGCGCTCAAGTGAACTTTATTTCGATATAATTTTAAATTTTGTTTCGAACACGAAAACTTTTACAGAAGCTCATAACAAACATCCAAAATATAACTCAGGCGCGTGACTGCTGGTTAAAAAAATGCCAAGGCTTTCTGCAATAGTAAAAAGGGGAAATTTTTTAGTTGTTCTTTTTGGTTTTAACAGCTCAAATAACACAATAGTAATGTGTCGGGACAAAAGTGCAGAATCGCGATTCGGAAGCCGTAGGTTTGAATCTCCTTGAAACACCAAAATGAAGAAAAAGCTTTATTTAATAGCGGCCGCCCCTCGGCAAGGAATGACAAACCTCCGAGTGTATTTCTGTCATGAAAAAGCCTCTCGTAAAAAATACGTGCCGTTCGGGGTCAGCTTAAAACTGTAGGTCGCCCTATCCATTTGTGGAATAACATCAAGGCGCGAGGACCCAAAAATGTTTTTTTTTTCTTAAAGATAAACTCAAAAGCTTTACGAAAGCTCGAAGTATTTAATGGTTTGCAGTTTATCACACTTTGCCTTTCAACTTGGAGTTCAGAAAGCTTTTAATGAGATTGAAAATCCTAAAGCTTTTACTCCCGCTAAGTTGACTGCAAACTCTATACTAAACTTTATGTGTGACTTTTCGATTGCTTGTTTGAAACATTATAAGATTCAAGAAGACCTTAACTGCAGCATTCACCAGAAATATTATTGAAGAGTTTATGGGGTGTAGACAACAGGTCCTTTTGTTTTTCAAGAAAAAGCTTCTAAGAAGCTTAAGCTTTTATCTGAAAAACATGAAAAGTTGTAAGGAGTTCGAGCAACTAAATAACATCATTTCTTAAAAAAACGCTTTAAGAAGCTCGAGCTTTCATCTTAAGGCAAAGCTTTCAAGAAGCGCGAAAATGTAAATAATTCAATTGATAATAAATTTAATTTTAAATACCAACGAAGCAAAGAAAAACTTAGGTCAGCAATATTTTCGTTACAAAGAGCTTTTAAAAATCACAAAATTCACTTTTAATATTAAGGAAATCAAGGAATATATATTTCAGGAATATTTTCGTTAAAAGTGAGGTTTTAAAAAGCTTGAAATAGGGTGAAGACAATAGGGCCCCTTCTAAGATACTCGAGCTTTTATCTTAAAAGAAAAGGCTTTTAAGGAGTTGAAGTAACAAGATAATTTAATTAGAAGTAATATTCATTTGATAATAAAAGCTTTAAGACGCTCGAGCTTTTACCTTAATGCAAAAGCTATCACAAAGCTTTAATATCGAAATAATTGAAATAATAATCACAAAATTCACTTTTAATAAAGCCAGGAAAATATTTTTCACGAATATTTTCGTTAAAAGTGAGGTTTTAAAAAGCTGGAAATAGGGTGAAGACAATAGGGCCCCTTCTAAGATACTCGAGTTTTTATCTTAAAAGAAAAGGCTTTTAAGGAGTTGAAGTAACAAAATAATTTAATTAAAAGTAATATTAATTTGATAATAAAAGCTTTAAGAAGCTCGAGCTTTTACCTTTATGCAAAGCTTGAAAATGAAAATGATTTAATAAATCCAAAAATTCACTTTTAATAAAGCCAGGGAAACATTTTTCAGGAATATTTTTGTTAAAAAAAGTTTGATACTTTTTTCAAAAACTTAATGAAAACTTCTAAATCAGCAATTTATGTTGAAAAAATAAAGCACACACAAATTTATTAAATAAATGTTTCTTAAAGCTAAAGCTTTCAGAAAGCTCAAGTCTTAATTAGCTTAACTTGCTTATCACTAGCTTATTCCCGCTTATCATATAATAAAAAAATGCTTAGCTTTATTTCACTAACGCAGGCTTATGTGCTTAAAAGCTTTAAGACAATAGAGCTTTCATATATTTTGAAATTCTTTGAAAATTGTTTGCAGTTCTCTTAATATTTTTTTGCTAGTTTGTTTTCTTTTTTTTTACTTTTGTGGCCCACCAATTTAAAAAGTAATCCACACTTGTATTTAAATATCTACCACCGAAAGCTATTAGCAAACAAAAGCTGAGCAAAACAACAAAACACAACTTAGCACTTACGCAAAATATAACACATTTATTGAAACCTGTTTTTTTTTATGTGAACTAATATTATTTTTTATATTATATATAAAACAGTATTAGAAGTTTAAAGCTCAAAAACGTACTTTGAAATTGTAAACCTATTGATTTGTTTATGTCTAGTAAAGACCAAAGCTAGTTAATTAAAAATAATCCTTTACTCAAGAACCGCTCATCATTACCACTTAACTAATTTCATGTGTTTTTCTTTCTGTGTATTCTTTTCTTCCACAACGTTTGTTTGCATCATTTGCGTTTCTACACAATGTGTGCCATTGTTTGTGTTCTATCATCAAAACAAAAAAAAAAAACAAAAAATAAAAAAAACCTTGCATCGCCTACTAACAACAACAATGAACCAAATATCATTAAAAATAAAAATAAAAAAATAAAAAATAAAACTACAACACCGCCACCTCAATGCCTACTACTTACTACTATTTGCCTATGCAACCATCATCATCATCACCACAACCACCACCACCCCCACCACCACTACTACTACTACTACTACTACTTCTAATTGCAACTCTGCCCGCATCTACTACCACCACTACTGCCATGTGTCTTCTACTGCGCCAACATTTCGGCCGCATATGCCTTCCTCCTCTATTTTTCGAAAAACTAAACACTGTGCATTTGCAAAAACCACCAAAAAATAGATGGATGTTAAAACGGTTGGTTCATTTTACTATGAAAATTTCGTAAGTACTAAAACCGCATTTTTGTGTACCTTTGAAAATCCTACCTGTTATACTTTTTTACGAATACGTTTTGCTTATATTCAGTTTTTTCTTCACTCTTTTGAAAAACAAAAAAAAAAAAAACTTTTAATTAACAATTCTTACTCTTTCAAGTTGTGCGAAGTTTTATTTGGACTCTTTGATATGCATGCGTAAATTTTTTTAAAACATAAACACATTTACAGTTATACAGTATTTCAATAGAAATTAGACTGAATTCAGCCAAGCATTAGAATTATAATACACTTCAATTGTAATCAAATTAATTGCTGTTAAAAAATTATTTTTTCTTCTAAACAGTAATTTGAAAACATATCTCTAATGAAACTATAAAGGTGCTTGCTGAGCTTTTTTTCAAAGCCCGCAGAAAGAAGAAAAGTGCAAAAGCTTTGAATTTCACTTGGTTTCA
This sequence comes from Anastrepha fraterculus, assembly GCA_037575425.1. NCBI lineage: Eukaryota > Metazoa > Arthropoda > Insecta > Diptera > Tephritidae > Anastrepha > Anastrepha fraterculus. The sequence goes on from JAYXIM010027195.1 coordinate 40,233, forward strand.
CTTAAAAAAGTTTTACTCAGTTTTAATCAAAAGCTCCGTTGATGACAGCTTTAGGCAGGGCTTAAGTGAGTTATGCTTTAACGCATTGACGTCTACCCTGTCACAGAAGGTTAAAGATTTCTTCATCTTCTATACGAATGTTTTATGTGTTAACGAATTAGGGATTTTACCTTGGGATTAGCGCAAATTGCAAGTATGATAACTTGGTTTTCCCGAGTGGAAGAGAAGAAAACTTCTTGAAGAGAAGAAAACTTCTCTTCCACTCCCGCCACAGTACCCAAACACTTTTAAGAACAGTACAGCACAGGGTACAGTATCGAATAATTTTAAAGACAAACGCGTTTGTACCCATTCCCACAACTGATGGGACTGAATCTAGCGCGCGAGGCCGCTGAATATATTTCAGAAGCATTAACCTAAGGTGCGCAAAGCCTATGGAGCAAATTATTTTATCACCTGTGTAAAGGTTCATGATCTATGCAAAATTTTTATCTGTGGATCTCGCTACTCACTCAATTACAAGCTCAATTTCAAAGATAGAGAATCTACGTTGGCTGGCTCGGCTGACATTATTGTAGGCATTAATGGTAGTTTTCAAATAAACGAAATTCTGTAATAGTATAAATTATGATTATCCATTGTCATATGACGGCCAAGATGATGTTTGCATTATGCGTGCTTAGGTGCAGCATTCGGTCTTCTTTCTTTCAATGATCAATCCGATAATTTGTAAGTAATCGGCATGGTTCAGCAATTACAGGCACTTATGCGCTTAGATGGTACCTAAACGGCTTAGCTCTGCAGTTCGGATTGTTTTCTCAAATATCAGTTTAAGGGGGGAAGTACCTTTAGAGGGCCGAAAAAAACCAGTTTTTCGTGATTTATTTTTGGGAAAATGAAAACAGTGCACATGAAATTAATATGATATATATTTAGGGCAATGCTCCAAGAAGAAAAAAGCGTATTTAACATTATTATAAATAAGCAATTAATTGAGTTATGGCGGTTCACGTAAATCGTGTCGCCCCTGACATCGAATTCGGCGAAAGCGATCCTGACCGCAACTTTCATCTGAAATCATAAAATCAAACATTATTTTACTCAGGAGGGTTTTTTATCCTAGATAGACTACAATCTCTAGCAAATTCGAAGATTAACCATTAAAATGAGGCTTCAAAAAAAACTTTTGGTTTTTTTTGCAAAAATTTTCAAACATTTTTGTGTTAAAAAGTATCTAAAAATTATTTTTTCTTTTCGTCCGTAGTCTACCTAGAGTAGCTTTTTATGCCCTTTAAAATGAAACCTTGATGAAGAAAATTGGTTCAATACTTTTTCCGTAATCACTTACGCCAATTTGAAAAACATGGTTTCGAGAAAACGCCGTTTAAAGTTCGCCAGGCGCGCTCGGTCGGCTCGGCGCGCGCCACTTTCAAGTGGCATATCTTCCATAATTTTCAAGATCGGCTTTTGAAATTTTGCAATAATATTCTTAGAGCATATACCTATCGGTTAAGACAATAAAAAAAAAAATCGATTTTTTGAAACGTCTAAAGGTACTTCCCCCCTTAAAGGATTTTTACGACAGCGCGCGGTGCATCAAAATAAAATCAAATAAATTGAGCTTTATCTAAGTTGATGCTTCAAAGAAACCTCAGCTTCATATCACCTCTGAAAGTTAATTAGCTTTTATGGGAAATATTTTGTAACAGAAATGATCGTGGACTTATTACATTACTTAATTTCTTTAGCAGTTCAAAGTTCTCAACAGAAAATAATACTTAGAACACTTTTTACTTACCTGTGAGTAGAAATTTCTTGCAGCTTCGAGAGACTATAAATAGAAAATAGGGAATACCCATTTTGTCATTCCATTTGCAAACCAGATAAGAGTATTTATTTTTATATCCCTGCAAAAGCGTTTTTCTTTAAAAATGGCTGCCTATATAAATTAAAGTAAATTTTTCTAAGGTTTACCAATGAAAAACTGCATTCCAAAGGTACTCAAAAAAGTTTGTTTCTTAACACCTCGTAGATTCTTTCTTTCTAAGCCGTGTGTAGCTGTTTTCCTTTACTGTATTTCCCCCCTTTTAAGTAATAGCGCTAGTGAACTGCGCTTTAAATTAGCAAATAATTTATATAATTTATTAAAAATAACATAAAATTTTCATCAGCACATCACAGGTATTAGCTTAAAATTTTTAGTAGGCAGTTGTTACGCACAGTCTGGCAGCACAGTCAGAGTATATCCCAGTATTTCTCAATTGCAGTCCTGAAATACGTGTCGATCGCTGATTGGTCTATAGAAAAGCTAAGAAAAACGGGAGAAGCTTAGCAAAGCGGGAGTCGTGTGCTCGAAGAGGCATAACGTAAATAGAGAGTAGAGCGATAAGAACTAATTCTTTAGCCTTTTCGTATAAAGTCAAATTAATTAAATAAAATTGTTGCGGATTGCAAAAAATTTTCGTTTTAAAAGCGCTCATTTCGGTACCAACTTTTAAAGCTCTATAAATATATTCTAGCATTTTATTGTTCATTATCTAGTCGTAAAATGCAAGTTAATACGTTTTCTGAAAATTAGAAGCAAGGCTTGAAACTTTTCGAAATTATACATGCATACCTATGCACTTTCATATATATTTGTGACAACCTTAATTTTAAGATTTTTTTTCTTTAATTATTTCCTCACTTTTGACTTTAACCAAAGTAGTCGCGTTAGAAAAACTTGAAACGTAGGAAACTGTAAATTAGTTTTACGGTTCAAGAACAACTTTATTGTCTTTAAAATACGAGTAACAAAACCAATTCAAGTCAATTGAAGTAGTACCGTTATACCTTTTCACTCATAACCACAAAAGCTTTAGAGCGCAGCTTTCGGAGAAGCTTCAGCGTCTCTCTGGAGTTCTTAATCTTTGTTGTAAATACTACTACCCAAAATCTGAAGCATATGAACGAATGCAACGTGTGTTCCATTGTCAAAATTGACACTTGCAATAGCTCCTTCGCGGACCATGAATCTCTTGTTAGATAACCATCAAAAGCTTTCAAGCCTTCAAAACTACTCAGTACTTTAAGAGATTTTTAATATCTGAAACTATTTTTTGTTACATTCTACGCAATGCCATTTGCATTATTAGGTTTTTTTCAAAAGATTTGTAGTTTTTAGAAGTCGATTCTATTAAAGCTTTTGGTACTATCCAAAAATATATATCCGACACTTTCCAAAATCTCTAAAACATGTTTTTTCAGTATCAAAAACAAGAGCGTTTTCTAATTTATGGATGCAAAAACCGCTGAAAGCTTTTAAAAAGCTTTGGATAACCGCTGAAAGCTTTCCAAAAGCTTTAAAAAACCGCTGAAAGCTTTTCAGAGTGGTTTAAGCTTTAGCAGAGTGCTTTCATGTACACTTGTGTTCAAAATAATGGTAGTAGTGATATATTAGGAAGTTCTGACAATTCTTTATATAAATGTCTCTGCCAGCCTTACAAACAAAAATTAGGAAAAAGTCCAGGAAAATGTTTAGCCATTTCAAACTTGCACTTTATTACACTAGCTTGCATAGACTATAAAACTGTGTACCCAAAATTCAAAAATACATTTTTTTTTATTTCTATCAAAATTTGCTGACATTTTTTCAATTTTGCACAAAGTGTGAAGCTTTGATTTATACGGTCTGAGTAGTTGAACGAACTGTGTTTTCATAGAAAAGTTAGTCAGGTTATGTTAGATTGACCTGGCTGGCTGAAAGCCTTCACATAGACTTATTGGTCCTCATTAAGATAGTTAAAACAAAAAGTTAGTTAAAAAAGTTGGTTTAAACAAAATAAAAAAATAAAAAAAATAAGAACTTCTTTTCTGTTATTCTGAAGGCAGTTTTATATCTACGTATAAGAAATGTTATTGTTGAGTTCTGCAACGCTTGCCTTTATAATTTCCTGCTATCTTGTCAAGAGAACATCTTGCATCGCTTTAACAGTTATCGCAGCACGAAAATAAAAGCTACAAACGATTTGTCTAAGCTGAGGAAAACCACCGCATAATTTTAGTTGTTTCGCTTACAAAAACTTTTGCTAAAAATTCTCATCCAACTGCTGAGGCAATTATCAAGGGCTTTAATGTGTCTCGATTCATTATTTTTTTTTTTTTATTAAAAAGCTTTCTATTTCTCGTTTTCCTTCTTTCGCCGATCGCACATCAGCACTTGTTTGTATGTCACTTTTTTAATGTTTATTCGTATGTGAAGCTTAAACGTTCGAAATGCTTTTATGTAAGCTTTCTGCATAGGCTTCAAAAATTACACATTTAGTCAGTATGTAAGCTAGTTTAGCGTTAATATTTATGAAAAGCTTTGATTATAATTGTGAAAAAAAAATATTCAAACAATATTTATACTAATAAATTTTTCTCGTTTCTCCCACTTTCTCCCGTTTCTCTCTTTCTCTTCTCCTCTCTTGCTTTCCTTTCCATCTCTCTCGCTCTCTCTTTTTCCTTCTCTAACAGGCTTTCTCCGGCATGGTACCGTTCAAGCGTCCCGCTGCCGAAAAATCCGGCATTCCAGTGTATCAGCCCGGCGCGACCACCTACCAACAACTCATGCAACTGCAACAGCCGTTCGTACCAGTGTCATGTGAGTACCAATCTCAAAATGGTGGGGCGCCATTGAGCGCCACTGCCACTACTTCTACTTTGAGTACTTCTACTACTACTACTACTACCAATATGAATCCATATAATGCTACTACTGCAACAGCAGCAGCAAAAGCAGCCGCAGCAGCAGCCGCACCAACAACAACAACAGCGGCGGGCACAATCGGTGCCGGTTCATTATTAGGTGCTAGTATCACTACAACACAACAACATCACTTAAACCACCACCAACAACAACAACAGTTACACAACCAACACTTGCAACAGCAACAACAAGTACAGCAACAGCAGTTGCATTTGTTGCCACCACCTCCACCAACCACAGCAATAGCAACCACCACTTCCAATTATCATTTACACCATCATTACAATAGCAATAGCACCCTGTATAATAACAACAACAATATGAATAATAATCAAGACAATAGCAATACTAGTACCCTAACACCCCCTACCTCCACCTCCCCATCCACAGCCAACACTCACTCATCCAAGCACACAGAACCATTGCAAACAACACCACCACCACCACCAGAACAGACAGCAGCGTACTCCACAACAACAACAACAGCTGATGTTAGTAGTTTGTATGAGACAAGTAGTAGTAGCGCACACATACAGGCTAGTAATAACGGTAATGAAAACAACGGTAACGATGTGAGTAGCAATGGCTCGTCTCCACCACCGCCACCGCCGTCATCGTCGTCCTCGTCGTCCTCGTCGTCGTCGCCAACAGCAGCAACAATTTCATCGACATATTTGCCATATAACAATGGCGACGCTAATATGGCTAGTAGCAACAATAATAACAACAATGTATTATATGTGAATAATAATATTTTGAGTAGCGCTAGTAATAAGTTAGTGCCCGAAACACCAACAACAACACCTACAGTAGCCGTCACAACAGCAGCAGCGGCAGAAGAATGCGACAATGAAAATGCTGTTGGCGCCTCTGACAGCGCAGATGCAGCTGCATCTACAGTTGTAGGCACAAGCATAATAACAACAACTACCAATAGCAGCACAATTTCGACTGCTGCCGCTGCTGCTGTTGGCGCACACACCTTAGACACCATAACTACAGCAACAACATTGGCACTAACACCCCACACAGCCAATGCCAGCACTAATAGAATTGACAGGGAAGCTAGTGAGGATAGTAGTAATAGCCATAACAATAAAAATAATAGCAGCAATAGCTTTAGCTACAGCAAATACGTCTACAATGCTTCTGCTAATCAATACAGCGTCGCTAATTCGCCCGTGAAGTACTCCACACACAAAGCGTCTACTGCCGCTACTAATGATTTGGCACACTCCTCGTACGCCGCTTATGTTTCACAAGCAAATGCTGCACAAGCCGCCCACGCGCATGCCGTCGCTTCCTATCCGTCCAGCAGCTTATCCAACGGCTCGCACACAGACACACAATCTTACAGCGCGTACAATGGCTTAAACGGTCACGCCTCCTCTGCCACTGGCATATTGCCCACACCCCATTCGGTAGCCTCCACGGCCGTATCTGCCGCCTCAGCGGTTGCCTATCAACAGGCCCATCAGCAACAACAAATGCTGCGTCTCTATAATCAATACGCCACGGTGCCCACGAGCGCAGCCACTTCGTACGCCAGCCTATTGGCTGCCTCACACGCTGGCTACGCCACACCAACAACCACTATGGCGCAAATGTCTGCGGCTGCTGGCATGACAATGCCTTCTTATGCATCAGCTTACGGCATTACACCCTCCTCGTCTGCTGCCACTGGCACACTAACACCCACTTACGCCTACAGCGCATACGGCGGTGCTACGCCCACCGGTTATTATACCGATACAAGCGCCCTCGCCAAAGAGGCTGCACAGAAGAGCTACGTTAACGCCATGAAGATGGCAGCCGTTGCCAATGCAAGCGCTTTGAGTGGTAAACCACTCACTGCTGCTGGCGCTGCTCTGCCAGCCACAGCCAGCTATGCAGGCATACACCTAGGCAAGGCATATATGGCAGCTATGCCTGGTAGCGCCAACGCCATAGCTGCGCACCAACAGCAGGCTGCGCTGCTGCAACATGCGCATGCACAACAAGCGGCGCAATCTCAGCAAATAGCTGCCGCACATGCTCAACAAGCCGCCGCGGCTGCAGCAGCAGCGCATATGCAACGCTCGGCATTGTCGGCAGGCTCATTGCCCAGTTCGGGCATGTCAACGCCTGTCGGTACGCCAGTGCATACACCCACACCAGGCGCAGCTGCCGCCGCAGCGAGTGGTCTGTTAACTCGTCCCTCTTCGGCCGCTGGGGGTTATATTAGCGCAGCGCACACCGCGATGCGTCCACAAGCAGTGCAGCTGGCTGCCGGACCTGCCAATTCACAGTACGCCGCTGCAGCCGCTGCGGCTGCTATGCAACAGCAGGGCTTCTTCTACCCAGCCGGTATGATGGCCGCGCCGGCAGCGGCTGCTTATCCGTATGCCACTATTGGTGGCATACCAACCGGCTTGCCAACGGCGGCGGGCATACCAGCCGCGCTGTCTGGTATGGGCGCAACGTCGGCAAGTGCGGCGGGCAGTGCTATGGTGCTGAACCCATTCAAGAAGATGAAGACTTCGTAAAGTATCTGAGGAGTTGGATAAGCGTGCGTATACACCGAATTACATAGACTTACAAATCAAACGGATATGACAAAATTATTTGTTAGCTGAGTCTAACCAGAGACGGCAAAGCGCTGCGCCTAAATTTTTTTATAAAAAAAAGCTTAACAAGAGCTTTTGCGGTGCTTTGCCAAAGCAATTGTACTTAAAATGTTTTACCTAGACGTACTTTACAAATCAAATAAGAATTATAAATATATGTAAATACACGTGGACTTACAAGCAGACAATTTTAAATTATTGTGCCTAATTTTTGGGTATAACCTAAAATGAAAAGCTAACAAAAGCTGTGAAAAGCTTACGTGGTGGGATGAGACTAATAAAATATTTGAAGAATATTCTAAACAACGATAAAATAGCAACTTTCACTGAACCTTTAACACGTTGACACACCACTAAGCTCCGTTAAGCTTTCACGCAAACAACAATGCTAGCATTACTTCCAACTCTTTTGCTTATCTTGCCCTTGATATTCCCATGCAAACCGATTATTGAATGAGTAAAAGCTTGAGCCGAAGTACTTTTGTTTGACCAAGCCAATAGGATGAGAATTAAGTCATTAAATTTATTTAGTTTATGAACGGGGAACGTGAGAAAAATGTTTCTCGCAAGCTCTTTATGTAAACGCACGGCACAGTAAGCTTACAGTTGCCATACATAGAACGTGAGACTACATTGCAAATGCTTATAAAAATGTATCACTCAGCTTATCCCGCGAATTGTAAGCTGGAGTGGCCTAAAATGGGCACTTCATGGCTTTATGTTACCAATTAGCAATTCGAGGAGCTTAAACTATAAACCTCTGTGGCTTCCATGGTAAGCATATTAAAGCTTAATAATAATTTCTCAGCCCAATTCATGCCATTTAAATTGCATAATTTATGTTTTAGTCAATAAATTTCAGTTTGCCATGAAATACTTTAAGTATATTTTACAAATATGCGATATGAGTTGTCGCGTTCTCCTGTTTTCTGTTTTTTTTTTTTTTGTGAGTTCAATGCCTTAGAGATAATTGAAAATTATTTACAAATACTTTTCTTATGAAACGAAATTATTAAAACAAATTCAGCTAGTGTAGAAATAAAAAAAATCTAAGAACGATTAGCACAGCAAACGATTTACTGTGATAGCTTTACGAAATTCGCAAACTTACTGAGAACAAATGAGAAGAAAACACAAGAAACTATTAAGGTAACCAAACGCCTGCATAATGTATTCACATCGCAGTGAAAGCTCCTAAATTGCTGTGTTTTTGTGAAAGTGTAGACATAATGCAAAAGCTCGATTGCTTTTTGTTTGCAAGTAGAATATAAGCTTTCACTTTTAAATTTGAACACATTCGTAGCCCAGCAATACTTTCAAAACAAGCTTTTGATGAAGCAAACTCAGCTTTCACTTGATGAGATTATTACAAAGCCTGTTAGCTGTGAGTTCGAGTAAAGTTGCTGAGTATCAATTTTTGTTTTTCGTTCCTATCAAGCCATACAAATATATTTAAAATTGGGATTTGATAGCCCTAAGGACAAATAGTGCAGCACCTAAAAAGCTTGCGAAACATTGAACTAACATAGATCGTTAAATATGTAGAGTTAACTGTAGTTATTCAGAAACAAAATAGACTTAGTTGCGTTCCTCCAACGAAATATAAAATTAAAAAAATTAAAAATTGAAAATTAGTAGCGATAGTAGCGCGCTGTAGTGAGTAAAAGCTCTAAAGCACAGCACCTACGCAAAGTAAAGGTAACCTAAACGCAAAAACAAAAAATTATCTGCACACTATTGGGCGCTGTATTAGTTAGTGGAAAACAATGTGACTGAAAAAAACATCACAACAGCAGTGAAAGCTGCTTAGCTAAAAGCACAAATCACAGTAGTAGTACTTGTAGAGAGAGAAGCAAGAAGATAGAAGAGCTTTAAAAGCGAAAGCTGAAAATTCTGAACGAAATGAATTTCGTGCGAATTGGAATGAGCTTTCATGAGCTTATGAAATGTAGCAAGCAAAAAATGTGCTCATTAAATCTTTGAAGCGCTCTTACGCCGGCTCTCTTCTCACCTTTTTCTCTGTGTGTGAGAACTGCAAATTGCACTGGTTTTGAAAAATCATTAAATATATAAATATATATACATTTTTTATTGCTTGAAATCACACTTAAAATATTTTTTGTTTTAGTTTCCCATGTCAGACGTTCAATGACTTTAAGTCTCCTTTGTGCTGTGCACTCACACACACACACTTGTTATGCTCTCTCTTTCGCGCTCTCACTAGCACTCAATAACTCTCTCTATGCTCCCAATTACTTGAACTATTTAATTATATGTACACATTTTTTAGTTCAAACACTGCCTTACCTAGAAATACTGGCAAGTACGCATTTGTACCAGCCAGAAATGTAAAATATTTTGAAAATTTTTCAAAAAAAATTTTTTTTTTCAACCTCCAAGCCATCATTTATTTATTTTCCATTCTTCAACTGCTCCTCTAACTTTGAAAACTATGAAATTAACAATATATGAACAACAACAAATGCAACGAATGTTTTGTAAACGAAACACGTATAACGTAAGCGGCGTGCGAGAGTAGCGCACGCTCTGACTTTTTGGCTGTGCGCTCTCTTGCGCTACACTGCAAGAAATATGTGTGACTGGCGAGATTTATTAAAATAGTTTTGAACTTGTGAAATATTTTTAGATTTGTGTAGTTGTATTAGCTATTAGTATAGTTGAGGTGTTTTAAACCCACGTTAAAAAAAGAAAAAACTGTTTCTAAATAATTTATATTAAGTATTTTAGCATTTAAGCTCGTTTTTTTCTCAAACATAACTTTGTTCTAGGTGTTACTCAACTTTTTTGTGCGTATTTATTTAAATTTTTTTATTAAGTGTTTGCTGTATACGTTTAGTTTGTGTATTGAATTGGAAAGTTTCAAAAAAAAAAATAATTTTTCAAAAGTTTCCTTTTTTGGTTGAAAAAAATGTGAAAAAATACATGTATGCCTTTGATCTGTGTATTGAATTGGAAAGTTCCAAACATAAAACAAAAAATTTTTTTTTTTTTTTTGTTAGCAAATAATTTCAAAAAATGTTTGTTTCTGGTTGAAAAAATGTAAAAAAATATAATATATTATGTATGCGTTTGATTTGCATTGAATTGGAAATTTTCAATCACAACAGAAATTAAAAACATTTGTTTTTAATTATTTTAAAGCAAAAAAAAATTTGTTTTGTGTTTAAAATTTTGCAAAAAAACATTGTTTTTGTTAAAAAACATTTAAAAAAAGTTGTTTGGTTAAAAAAATTAGACAAAGAAAAACAAACATGTTTTCAACAAACAAGATTTGTTTTTAATTCATTTCTAGCAAACAAAAATATTTTTTGTTTTGTGTTTGAAATTTTGCAAAAATAATTTTTTTTTCGGTAGAAAATATTTAAAAAAAGTTGTCTCGTTAAAAAAAATTAGAAACAAAATAAATTTTAAAAACTTTTTAGTAAAAAAAAATAGGAAAGAATTGTTTTTTCTTTAAAAAACTGAACAAATATTTTTTTCTTTAAAAACTTTTTTAATATACATGTATATCAAAAACAAATTTTTTCGACCAAAATATATAATCCAATTGGTTTTTTTGTTATATGCTTGAAATTTTCCAAAAAATATGTTTTATGTTAGAAATTATTTAAAAAAAATTGGTTAAAAAAAGTAGAAAAAATGCATTTTCAAAACGAACTTTTTGTTAAAAGAAATTATTTTTTCATTAAACAGTTTTTTTAAGAATTACTTTTTCATTAAATTTGTTTTTTAATATACTATACATCTATATATATACATATACATATATGTATGTATATATGTTTTTTTTTTTGTTTTTGGTTAACTTGCTAACTTTTACACACTTAGATCTCTTGTGATTATGACGCGTAATTTTTTTGTAATTACTATTTTTTTAATATTTGGTAGCTTAAGTATTTGTTTGACCGTTACTACCTTAATATTTTTTGTCAACTTTAGTTTGCATAATTTATACGCTATGAAGTCCAGTGTATTTGTGTTACGTTCTTCGCTGCCTACTTAACTTTTAAGATTATTTAAATTTTACAATAATTTTACATATAAAATATGATTTTTAGTTAAAGAAAAAGAGGCAGAAAAAATCAAATGCTGCGTATGTTGCCAATATTTTGTAGTTGATTTGAGCGCACTTTTAGTTTTATTCAAATTTTTTGATTGAAATTAAAAAAAAAAAGTAAAATTATTTAATTTTAATATAGTTTTAAATCGTTTACTTAGATTTCGTCTTAGATTAGCTTAGAGTATTTACGTAAACCAGCTCCTAAACGCTCGCACTTTGCTGCTGCCACGCCTATTTATTTTTCTCAACACTCAAACAGCTACTCCGATAAGCTCACACACTCAAACCGTTACCTACACTCTCTCACTCATTAACACTTTCACACTCAAAAGCACTCACTTACACTTCGCCTTCAATACAAGCTGTTGCTTCAAATATTCACAGCTTTTCACAACTCTCCGAAACTCTTTCAACTCCTAATACTTTTTACAATTTAACGATTTCGCTCTCTTTATCTCACACACACATAGAAACTCACTCAATATTGGTATGTTTTGCTTATACAGTACTTGGAAATTTTTAAGTATTTTTATTTACTACAAAAAAATAGTATAACCATCAATATGTACCATATATGTGGCAAGAAGCAACACTTAAAAATTTATGCTTGAAAAAATCAAAACGAAAAAAGCAACACAGTAATAAAACAAATTTAATTATGTGCAAGTTTGTAAATTAACAATTAAAACAAAAAACAAAAACTTATAAGAAGAAGAGTTGCGGTAAATATGCGAAGAAGCTCGTAGGCTATACTATTTGGCTAGCAAATTAGTCTCTATAAATATTGAAATTAAAAAAACAAAAACAACAGCAATTATTACTACCTATAAAACTATGCTAAACGATTTTGTTGTATTTGTTAGCACACGCTAAAGAAAGGAAATATTTTCATTCTCGTTTGTCTGTTTTCCTGAATGTAATATTATTTAATTATTATTAAAATACATATGTACATGTATGTCTCTTTTTTAATCTAATAACAATAATATTTGTATCACTGTTAGTACGCCTTTTCTCTCGTCTATTTGGGAACAAAAACAAAAATACATTTGTTAGTTTATTGAAAAAAAAAAAAACAAGTAAAAAAAAACAACTTATACACCTTAATATTTTAACTACTACTGATGATTATTGTTATTATTACGTACGTATATTCATTGCTATTGTAACTTTATGTTCTAATTAATTGTTTGATTCATTTGTGAAACCTACTTGGAAAAACAATATATAAATACATATAAAAATTTTAGCTTAAAAAACTGATTGGTATTTTTTTGTTTGGTTGCTTAATATTAAAATCTCGAAAACTCGCTGTCCATTTTATTAGTTGAAATTTAGTTTCTAAAATTGTACTTTTTATTTGCTGCAGAAAAAGAAAACCAAAAAAACAAAGTAATAATTCTACTCTCGCTTGTCTTGCTTATTCTTTCTCTCTTGCTGTCTCACACTTGCTCTTTTCTACTTTGCAGGGATATGGATTCTAAAGCTTATTCTCAATTCGCTGTGTGCTCATTTAAATGTGTCTCTCGTGCGTGCAAATTTGTTTTTGTATTATTTACACGCTAATTCATATGTCCCTCTAAGTTTGTGTACTCTTTGTAAAGGTCGTTTTCTCTACATACTTAAATGTAACTATGTGCGCTTCTTTTTGTGCTTTCATGTTTGAGCTCATCTTTCCATGCATTTTTTCGCTTATTCATTTCATTCATTTCTCAGTTCACTCACTTAGAACTCGTTATTTATCATTAGATCACTTTTGAACTTTAGTATTTTCCGTTGATCTTTTGTGCATTTTTTTAGTCAGTTGATAGAGTTTTCACTTAATCTCTCATTCCCTTTTTCATTATTGTCGCTCACTAATCATGCTCACTTAAATATTGTCAATCTTATGCTTCATTTACTCTCTTATATGTATATACTTTTCGTTTCTTCCCTGAATTTAGATACTTCATTTTGCACATCTTGCTTGGCTGAATCATTCTCATTTTCACAATATATATTTCGTATTTATCGCTCACATTCATTTGCGTGTTTATTTTCCAGTTCACGATTTTTTTAATTTAAATCTAGTGTTAAATTTTCTATTGCACCGAAAGCCCCGATAGCCAGTGTGCTAATTAAGTTAGGGTTAAATAAATCCTCTGTAAATTATTTCTATCAAAAATGTATTTCTCCTTTTTGCTCCCGTCTTGTATTTTTACTCCGCATACCTCATTTTTAATATCCTCTGTGAATATGCCTCCCATACCTGCAGCAAGGCTCTCTATTACAATATAATTGAGGAGTTCCGTTGATTTTAGTTATTTGCGAAGAGCGAACTTATTTGTACTGCCTCATGCATGCCTGCATGCCTCATTTTTAATGCAGCGTTTTTAATATGTTGAGCATTGGGAACTGAGAATCACACTTCACTTAGCTTTACGCCAATCAACTTAGAAGTCTCTGTAAAGCATTAGGCACCATATGCAGCTCAGTCTAACAACTCATATGCAGCGTAGTCTGCCAGTTTTTAAGCACTTAAGTGTTTTTGACTTCCCGTTTCTGACTATCTGAGTTGGAGTTTTCATGAAAGCTAATACCAGCTTAAGGTTTCCTAAAGAAAATAATTGTAAAAGAATAGCAAATGAATGTAATAGAAAAATAATAAAAAAACATTTTCGTACAAAATTTAACTTTTTAATATATCTTCAAAAACACAGATGGTTTTTAAATCCTTTTAATGAAATTATTTGTAAACATAAAGGAAAAAGTAAAACCAAGCTTCATGCTGAACGAAATGGGACTCATTTGAAGTTGAAATTTGTACTAAGCTGAGCTCCCCTACCAGAAATGCTCTCAGCTTGAACTTTTTAAATCGAGATCACTGCATGTAGAGCAAAACTGATACTAAAGTAAAGTAAAAGTTCGCACTAAGTAGTGTAAACTGAGCTCCTCCTGAAATTCAAATAGTTTTTAATGCCTTTGATGAATAACAAAGTAAAATCAAGTTTCCTGCTGAACGAAATGAGACGCAGTTGAAGTTAAAATTTACAGCTAAGCTAAGCGCCCCTGCTATAACTCATTTTTATGTATAACAGAAAATTATTTCCCTTAATTCCTATTTCCCTCATTTGGACCTAATTGCAGTATTCTCTTCATGCCTCACAGCTGACTCAAGTGCGGAAATAAAATTTTGAACTAAATAGTCTCAACTGAGCTCTACTTGAAACTCAAATAGTTTTTGATTCCTTTCAATTAAACGATTCTTAGGCATGAAGAAGACATAGAGGCCAATCAAGCTTTAAAATGCTGAACGAAATGAGACGCAGTTGAGGTAAAAATTTGGACTTAGCTGAGCGCTCCTGCTATAACTTGAAAAACTCAACGCATAAGAGACAATTATTTTCTCTTAACATGAGCACCTTTATTAGGACCACTTTGAATTCTTCGTTTCATGCCTCACAGCAGGCTGAATATTGAAGAAATGTTTGCATTTTTTGCTAATATAGCTAATAGCTATCATTTTCAGCCTATAATTTTTGTTTGCATCGCAATCAGGAACGCTGCTCATTTTACACAGCTCATATTTTGCCTCGTACTCTAATTATCATTATCTTCACTTTTATTTGCTTTTAGTTTATTTTATTTTTTTATTTTCTTTTCTTTCTTTTCTTTTATTCATTATTAATTATTATTATTTTATTTTCAATTATTATTAATTTTCATACTCGGTTTAGTCTGAGCTTAACTGAGCTTCCATACTTTGCCTCATTTCATGCATTAGTGCTTTCTCATTTCTTCCACATAACGCTTCCATTCGCTCTATTGCATTAGCCTCTAGACTCTTTTTATGTGCATTCTCTCTAATCAGCTGGAATCAGCTATAAATATTTAGTACAACTAAAATTTTTCTAAAAGCTTATTAAATGTTTATTATTCGTTCTGACTATTATTATTCATACACATACGAGTATTGCGCTTTATAGAAAACTCTATCGAGTGCGGCTTGTTAATATTATATAGACACATTATTTATGTAAAGCAATTACCAAATTAAAGCTGTCAAAAGCTGGTCTTAAGCAATACACTTTCGCTAATTTGGCAAGGCTACTGAGTGCTAAGCTTTACGCACGAAAAAGCTTACAGTATCTAAAAAACAAATTCTTCTGGCGTGAAATTCTTCTTTCACAGCCACATATACCCCCGTCTATTATACGCTCAAAACCCTGAAAGTGCTTTTTATTGCAAAGAATTTTTCCCCCCTCGATGCCGGTAATTTAAACACTGCAAATGAGCTATAAGCTTTGTTAATTAAGAGGTTGGCAGTATTTTTACAAGCCACTTGCTTTCTCAAGCACATAAAAACACAACAAATGGAATAACCGCCAGCCTGCTGCTGACTTATATAATATGACACTGAGCGCTTTAGTAACGACTTTTCGTTAACGTTTTTGTGCTTTGTATTGGTAAAAGGCTTTTATTAGACTTTTATTATTATATTTTGTATATATTTTTTTACTTGGAACAGATTATTGTTCTTCAAAGCTTTCGCAAAGCTTAAAGGCTACAAAATTGTGCAGGTGAAAGCTTTTGTTGAGAATGAAAGCTACAAAGTTATGAAAATATTAGCGACAGTTTCGCGTAATTTTATATTTTTAGAATGTGAAGTTGCGTTGTGTTTACAAAGCATTTAATAAGCTTTAGGTACAACGTTGTTACGTCTTTTTTATTTAATTTCTTAAAGAGAGCACATTTACTTCATTCGTGCAATATTATTTTTGTTTTGTTGTCTTCTTAATGTTAGCCATTAGGTACTAAATTTAGCGAAAGCAGTTCTTAAGGGGACAGAGACCTGTAAACGGCCAAATTTTCCCTGATTTTCATTAAAATTATTTAAAATGAGGAAGTAAATATATTTTTTTCAAAATTGGCATACAGTTTGTTTATACATTAAAATAATATAAAAAAATTTGTTTTTATTTTAATCATTTAAAATGGCGGATGTACACTCAATTCTTCCAGTAAGGTCGCAGCGGGGCTTCTCAATCCGCGTGACCTGCATACAAAAAACCAAAATTTTTTTTCTTCATTAATGTCATAATTTCTATATGAATTAAAAAACTGGAAAAAATTCGCGGAACAAAATGCTTATATTAATATTTTATGAAAAAAAAAAAAATTTGTTTCCAAATTTTTGAGGTATCTGTCCCCTTAATAATTTCGCCATGCATACTTATTGAAATTGTTATAATATTTAAATATATACAACTCGGTTTCTTTTAGAGCAAATTTTTTTTAATAAACGATTTAATAACTGTTATTTGTGAGCATCTCTTTTGAATTTTTATGCATTTTTAGGCATACATTTTTTTATTTTTATTTTTTTTCATTTCATTAATACCCACTTTTATGTTTTTTGATTTTTTGTGCTAAAAAAAAATATTTGTGTTAAAAAAAAGTTGCCTTAAAAAATTTTGTGTTAAAAGCTTTTTCTGTTTGTTTTAAAAGAAAGCACATTTTTCGTTCGGTTTTAAAAAGTAAATCGCTTTCCGATTTGCGAATTCAAAGTTAAAAGTTAAAAATTACGAAAACGAAATTTGACGTAAGAAATACATAAAGTATTCACAAAACATTATTAGGGAATTTAATTGAAGTTTTACATTTACAAAAAAAAATTAAAAATATTATACTCGTATTACAACAAACATTTAAGAATAAAGATATCGAAAAATTGCACTAAAATTAGAAAGTTAAAAAAAATCAAAACCAAAAAACTAACGTTATATTTGAAGTTTAGAAAGTTGCGCCGCTAGAACGGTATAACGGTATACTACTTATACACCACTACATATGTATAAATATGTATGTAAATATGTTTACAATAGCATTTAAATATTTACTGAAAGTAGTGAACTTTTAAATGGCAGTTCTATAGTTGAGAACAAAAAAGTTATGGAAAGAAAAAAAAAGATTTTTAATTACAAAAAAAAAATACTAAAATGATAATTCTGTGTCTACAAGGATTAGCGCAAGAAGTTGCAAAAACTAAAATACTCTCACTTAGTCAGTCTTCGTGTGTCTCGAAAATTAAGTTTGGAAAATTTCAAGCGTGAAAATTTATTTATCGACGAAAATGAAATTAAGCATCAAAATACATAAATGAAAGCACAACCCATATTTAAAAAACAATTTTTTTTTTCAACTCAATTCGCAACTGTGTTACATGTCTAAGGATTACTTTTCAATATTTTTAACTCCCACATTTTTCATTAGCTTAAGAATTACAAATTTTGTCACGTGACACAAAGCTTTTATATTTTTTTTTGCCTTCGAAATTTTATTTTTCAAAGCTTCTACACAACGCCATTAATGCTTTATTAGTCAAAGAGTTTTTTTTGTAGTAGCTTGGGAGCTTTTGCAATTGTTGCACTTAAAGCACAAACATACAATAACAAATACTACAAACAAAAACAAAAAAACACAATAGCCTTAAAGCTAAAACCAGTAGCACACAAAAGTAACTACTAAATGACAATAGAGAATATAAAAAAGAAAAACAAAAACTTGCCAGGAAAGCTCTACCGACTACCGAATACTTGATTTTGGATTACGCAACCTTGATCATTCAATAAAGGGAAATATTAAAGAGGAAACAGTTCAGTTATAACGTTTCAGCTTCGAGCCAGAATAGAGAGAAACAGTTAGAGAAAACAGTTCAGTTATAACTTTTCACTTCAACTTCGAGTTGAAGTTTCAGTTTTCACAAAACCTAATTGTTAATAGTCTCGAAATTTGCCGATCGCGGCAAAAAGCATAGAAGCTTACAAGCTCTCTTCGCACGCTAAATTTGAAGAACTTAAATTTTTCCCGGCTTTATTTCGCATTCAAAGCTTTCTGTGTTTCAGAGAGCGCCATATAAACCTTTTGAGCAACACAAGCCTTAGAGCTTTTCAAAAAGCTCGAACACGCGTAATATTTAAAAAGCTTTCACCAGAAAGTCAGAAATCACCATAAATGGGATGTTGGCATACAAGCAATATCAAAACGGCAGCAAACAGCTCCAAGCTCGCCTATTTCTTCGTTTAATTTTTTCAAATATTAAACAAACGCCGTCAGTTAATTACTTTAAAGTAGCATAAAAACGAATTGAAAACCGTCCATTCATGAAATAAAAGCGTTTGAATGATGACAAAGTCAGTAAGAGCTTTTGCAAAAGAATTTTATTTAATTTTTTAAGTGTTTTTTAAGCATAATAATAACATACATAGAAGTGGAGCGCAGTGCAATACAAAAATGTAGTGAGTAATTGAAAATAGGCCACTTGGAAAGTCAAAGCTCTGTGGCAAGCAGTGAAAAGCTTTAGTGAAGCGCGAATGCAATACTGTAAATAAAAAAGAAAAGCAAGGCAAGCGTTACTGGTGCTAATATTTCTGAATTGGCGGCGCATTTTCGGAAAAGCTCGCAAGCACGAATGAGTAAAAGCGCAAAATTATAAGAGCTCGGCAGGTTAAAGTAGAAAACCGTGGTTACGGTTGATCAAGATCATGCTAAGTTAAGAGCTCAAAAGCTCGAAAGCTTACAGTCCTGCAGTTGCAGTGCACCTTAGCTGAGGTGAAGTTGTGCATTTAAGCAGTCAAAACGGCTCGCACGTGCAGGTTTTTGCCAAGTGGTTAGAGAAGTGTGAATGAAAGTCAGGCTTTAAAGGGGACAGATACCTGTAAACGACCATATTTTTTTTCCTGATTTTCATTCAAATTATTTAAAATGAAGAAGTCAATATATTTATTTTTCAAAATTGGCATGCAGTTAACCTGCCAGGAAGGTCGCTTCAGTGTCAGTGACCTGAATACAAAAACTCAAATTTTTTTTTCTTTATAAGTGTCATAATTTCTATATAAATTACAAAAATGAAAAAAAAAAAATTCGCGGAATAAAACGCTTAAAAAAAATGAATTTTGGGGCGAATTTTCCTACAAGTTTTGCTTTGAAAAAATTATTTTTTCGAAAAATTTTCAAAAACTTGTATTCACATTGAAAGTAATATCATAAAAAAGAAGTACGCAAAATTTCAGGGAGATCGGTCAACAACTTTTCGAGTTATCGTGTACGCCAATTCGAAAAATATAGTTTTGAGAAAAACGCGTCTAAAGTTTGAATACAACGAAAGTATAGCTCTCCCAGTGCTCATACGCAAAGAATAGAGTCGTCACGGTTGACGATCTATAATATAAGAAATACTTAAATTTACGTTCTAAAAACTTTTCGACATATTCTTAAAGGACTATAAAGGGTGGTTAGGTTTCAACGGCCGATGTTGATTTTGAATAAAGTACAATTTTTTAAGGATATTATTGTTATTTCTATTTATTATGATAATACTGGTATAGCTCAATTACGAATTTAACAAAATATCGGCCAAACACCTACATCCGATGGTCCAAATTTTCGATAAGGCATAATTGAGGTTCTATGCCGTTAATGTGCCGAATTATCTCATCCTTTAGCTCTTGCATTGTTGCTGGCTCATCGACCTACACCTTTTCTTTCAAATAACCCCAAAGAAAGAAGTGCAACGGTGTCGTTGACGCTTAGATGTGGCTCACATTCAACATCGGCCCTTGAAATCTAAGGGTGGCTTTATTAACATTTTATGAACAAAAAAAATTTTTTTTCGAAATTTTGCAAGTATCTGTCCCCTTAAACACGAACTTACATATTACGAAATAAGCATGAAACTACAGCCACAACTAGCAAACGCATTACTCTAAACAAAGATTAATGAAAAATATGAACATAGCAAAAAACCAAAAAAAAACCTGATAGATTTGCATGTGTTACATGAAAAAAAAAAAAAAACTTAAAATTAATAAAAAAAAAGTTAATAAAAAATTAAAAAATTATAAAACTAAAAAATTTATAAAAATAAAAAATTTATAAAAATAAGCAAGTCAAAATATAAACGAATTAGCACAATAAATATACCACACATACATACATACATATGTACAACTTTAGGCGAAATGCATACACAAATGCGTCAGCACGCACACACATACACACATAGCCACCTACTTTGATGAATGATTGATTCAATTTACGTTAATAGTAACAACAAAAAATAAGTTTACAAATATCTTTGCATAAAAAGTACTGTTTTACGATCACAAACATATTTAATTGTAACTACTTATTGCTGCTAATTAACTGCGTATGTATGTTTTATAACTGTCTGTATGTATACATCACACCTAACTACCTATACACACATAAACACGCACACGAAAACGAATACGCACACCTACAGTGCGCAAAAAGTCGCAATAAAGTACTTATACATACAAACTTACCAACGTACGCGTAGTGCATTATGCGTGTACACACACACGCACATACACAAATAAATATTACGCATACCAGTTGCCAGTTTTTGCAAATTTTGTGGATTGTGTATATTAATGATTACTTTTCCAATTACTATTGTATTGATTATCAGCTCTCTCTCCTCTCTCTCTCATGGATAATAGCAATTATTGCAATTCAATTTCAACTACTTAGCATTTGCAACACACACACACACACACACACATACATACATAATTATTATTCTAAATAACTAAATAACTACGACGTACAACAAACAGGAAATATTACAATTTGACTATTGAATATTATGATTATTACTTACATACATATTTGTAGCATTATGATTAATATGCAAAGTAAAGTAACAACAACAACAAGAACAACAACTATTATTATGTTTATTATTACATATATTTACATTTGAAAAACAAAACAAAACCAAAAAAACCAAGTAAAATTAATAATGAAAATCGAAATGAACTTATTATGTGAAAAAACAAACAAAAACGCTTTTTTAATTACTCTACTCGTGCATTTATAAAACTATAGTAAAAGTCGTAACCCCAGTTGCATAGAATTTTCCTCAACACTCATATATTTGCTCGTATCTGCTCGGTAACATATCATGAAAACATATTGTCGCCTTCCATGTACGCTCATTCATTTTTATGCAAAAACAAAAACAATACACTTTTATATGGATCTCTTTCATCTGCTTCATCATAAATTTCAACGCCATAATCCGCTTGTACTCAAAGCTTCTTTTGATTTCCGCTCATCTCATTCTCGTCTCATTCTCATTTTCACTTTGTACCAAACGTAGGTAATTATTTTCTAGTTTTAATTTTCAATTTTTAGTTTTTAATCATTAATTTTTGAGTTTTGGTTTTTCTTTATCATTTTTTTCTTACAATACCAAAAACATTATTTTATTAATTTTTAGTTTTCAATTTTTACTTTTAGTTTTTCCTAATTTTTCTTTATGTAGTACAGATACACATTTTTAAACAATATTGTTTTTCAAATATAAAAAAAATTTGATATTAATAAATAACTTTTTATAAAAAAACTTGAAATTAATAAATAATTTGTTTTATAAAAAAATTGCTTTTATTAATTTTTCAATCAAAAACAAATTATTTATTAATTTCAAATTTTTTATAAAAAAAATTGCTCTCATTAATTTTCAATTTTTTACTTTTAGTTTTTCTTAATTTTTTTTTGTAGTACTTAGATATACATTTTTTAACAAAATTTGTTTTTACAATCAAAAACAAATTATGTATTAATTTCAAATTCTTTTTATAAAAAAAATTGCTTTTATTAATTTTCAATTTTTACTTTTAGTTTTTCTTAATTTTCTTTTTTTTTTTGTAGTACTTAGATACACATTTTCTAACAAAATTGGTTTTGTCAATCAAAAAAAAATTATTAATTTCAATTTTATAAAAAAAATTGCTTCTATTAATTTTTACTTTTAGTTTTTCTTAATTTTGTTTTTGTAGTATTTAGATACACATTTTTTAACAAAATTGGTTTTTCAACCAAACAAAATTATTTATTAATTTCAAATTTTTTTTATGAAAAAAACTGCTCTTTATTAATTTTTAATTTTTACCCTTAGGTTTTTCTTAAATTTTCTTTTATGCAGTACTTAGATACAAATTTTTTAACCAAACTTCTTTGTAAACATAAAGATTTAGTTTATAAACTTTAAATTCTTTTTATAAAAAAAATTATTTTATTAATTTTTAATTTTAATTTTTCTTAATTTTTGTTTTATTTAGTACTTACATACAAATTTATTGTATATAAACTTATTTCTAATTAAAAAAAATGTTAATGTTTTTTTTTATAACAAATTGATTTAAAAAAAATTAATTAAAAAAAAAATTGGCTTTATTAATTTTGAATTTTCCTTAATAAAACAAATGATTTTGTTATTTTTTTATTAAAAAATTGATTTTACAAATTTTAGTTTTTATTTTCTTGTTTTTGGTTTTATTAAATTTTGATTTTTTTATAAATAAATGTATTTTATTAATTTTTCCTTTTTTTGTATTAAAATTTATTTTATTAATTTGTAATTTTTTTCTTCATTATTTTTCTTTTAAGTAGTACTTAGATACACATTTTTTAAACAAACTTGTGTTTTAAATATAAAAATTGAGTTTATTAATTTTGAATTCTTTTTATAAAAAATAAATTTATAAATTTTTAATTTTTGTTTCTTTATTTTTGTTTTATTTAGTACTTACATACACATTTCTTGAAATAACATTTATTAGTTTTTATATTTTTTATAAAACAATTCATTTTATAAATTTTCTTTCATTTTAAAAATTTTATAAAAAATTGGCTTTATCAAATTTCTTTAACAAAATAATTGATATTGTTATTTTTATTTAGTTTTTTTCTTTTTGGATTAAAAATTGAGTTTACAAATTTTCATTTCATTTGTTTTTGGTTTTATTAAATTTTGATTTTGTTTTTATAAAAAAAATTTATTTTATTAATTTATAGTTTTAGTTTTTATTAAACAGTTTGTTTCATTAATTTCTAATTTTCTTACATTAAAATTTATATAAATTTACATTATCATAAATAAACTTATTTTTTTAAATACAAAAAAAAAAGATTTTATAAGTTCTTAATTTGTTTCATATTAAAAAGTAGGTTTTATACATTTCAACTTTCTTTTATAAAACAATTGGTTTTCTTAATCCTTTTTTTTATAAAAAAATTAACTTCACTAATTTTTATTTTTTTATAAAAATATTGGTTTTCATTAATTTTTAATTTTCTCTAATAAAAAAGTTCGCTTTATTAACCTTTAATTTTCTTTTATAAAAAATTGATTTTATTACTTTTAAATTTTCTTTTATAAAAATTTATTT
This sequence comes from Anastrepha fraterculus, assembly GCA_037575425.1. Taxonomy (NCBI): domain Eukaryota; kingdom Metazoa; phylum Arthropoda; class Insecta; order Diptera; family Tephritidae; genus Anastrepha; species Anastrepha fraterculus. Next base: position 63,888 of record JAYXIM010027195.1, read on the forward strand.
TATTAATTTAAATTTTAGTTTTTCTTTATTTTTCTTTTCTTAGTTACACATTTGAATAAACTTCTTTTTCATTTAAAAGAAAATGATTTTATAAATTTAAAATTTTCTTTTATAAAAAAATTTACTTAACTAATTTTTATTTTTTTTATAAAAAGATTTGGTTTCATTAATTTTTAATTTTCTGTCATAAAAAAACTGGTTTTATTAGCTTTGAATTGAATTTATTTATTTCTATATTTTTTTAAATTATTTTATTAATTTTAATTTAAGTTTTCCTTTATTTTTCTTTTCTTAGTTACACACTCTTTTGAAAAAACTTGTTTTTAAATATGAAAGAAAATACTTTGTAAATTTTAAATTTTCTTTTATGTAAAATTGGTTTTATTAATTTTTATTTTTGTTTTTTTTTTATAAAAAAATGCATTTTGTTAATTTTTGATTTTTTTCTATGCATTTGCTGTTTTGTGCCATTTTTGTTTTAGAAATATTTTGGTTTTAAAATTACTTTTCTTCATTCTAAAATTTTTCCTATTTTCTTTGTTGTATTATTTTTCACATATGCGCCATGCATGGATTCGCTTATTTTTATTTTTTAATTTAAATTAATAATAAATATATAAAAATAAATAAATTTTTTTATTAATAGCACTTACATATATTTTTAATTAATATATACAACAATTTTATGTATATATACATATGTATAGGCATATTTTTGTATACAATTTAATTTAATTTATTTGATAATTTTTTTTAATTTTTTAATCTTTTCTCAATTCGATTCTTAAGGTTTTATAAATTTAAATTACTTGTATTCTCTAGTTATATTTTGTTTTTAATTTTTCCATATCAATTTTTTTTTAATTGAAACGTTTTTAATGTTTTTGTAATTTTATTTTTCTTTTATTTTTTTATTTTTTTTTTTTTATTTTTTTTATCATAATTTTTTTTTTCATTTGAAACTTTTATATCAGTTTTATTTGTTTTTTTGCATACCTGTCTTTAATAAAATTTTTTGGGTACGCATCATTTCATATCAATAATTTCACCGTTTTACTTTAGTATCATAAACATCCATTTGCGCTCTCTTCAGTTGCTCACATTTCAATCCCAACAGTTTTCTTCTTCATTTACCATACATATATTCATTTCTCATCACTTCATTATGATCTCGCTTATTTACATTCCTCGCAAGCGCGTTGACTCCTTAACTCGCCTCGTTGTCTCATTGGTTGTATTGTCGCTCCACTTTCGACCTTCATCTCCTGCTCCCACATATCCACCACTACATATAAATATCATTAGTAAGTGTTGTTGTCCATTTGCGCTCGCATTTTGCTCATTGAGAGTTTTTTCTTTTTTCATTGGGGTAATGGTGTCTTGTATTAGTCTCTCTTTGCGCCGATGCTGTTGTATGTTTTCATTTGAATTCTCTTGCTGGCTCACGTATAAACCATATACGCTCCTTTTTGGATTATACTCGTATTGTATGAACTTGCTCGCCCGATCGCTCGAAAGTGTTTGTGCGCTTCAACGAAAAGAAACAAACTAAATTTAAAAGCATTGCTTTTGAGAAAATAAAAAAACACACATTGCTTCTACACATAGTTGCATAGTATATAGTGTACTAAAAAACGTTTTGCCCATCCCACATTCTATATATAAATATATTATATTTTTGTAAGCGAAATTCTGTCTAACCTATGTAAAACTTTTATTCAGCTTGCTCATTCATATTTTTAAGCCTCTATTAAATACTTTTTTCTTAAGTTTGCTTCAAGCTATTTATATACATTTTTATTTTTTTTATATTTTTATTAACGCCTTTCCGCTTTATTCTCTCTGCTTAAGCTTAAGTATACAATTTTAGTAGCTTTTTCTCCTTAAGCTTCACCCTTCTATACGTGTGCGTTTGAAAGCTCTTTTTTATGTTCTTTCCCTCCTCTCCTCTTGATATTTATTTTTTTGCTTAGTTCACAAACTTGCTGTGTAATAAATATAATATTTATACCCACATACCACATATTTTTAGTATGAGACCAAACCAACTCCTATGCAAAATATTACTGCATCGTAGTATTTAAACAAAAAAACAAAAACCAAATCTATTAGTGTTATTCAAATTTAAAACAAATCGTAAAACCATTTTTGTGCTGGAATATGAACGAACTTAAAAGCTTTTGTACATTTTAAGCAATGCCACATTGGAGCTGCATATAAATATACAATAATATACAAAATATAAATATATCCGTATATTAAGTAACTGTTCAATTCTTTAAGTGCATGTCGGCTGCCGAAAATGTATTGTGTACACCAATCGAATATAAATACAAAGATCGTAAATAATTTACACACTCACATTTGCAAGCCCATAACTGAAATATCAACAACACAACTGACACATGAATTTGCGGAGAATTGCATTTGTAACTTAAGAGCTTGTTTTCATTTATCGAAGCTTTTCATTGAAATCGAAATATTTTAATATTTTTTTAAATTTTTTCATTGTTAAAATGCGACTTAAGTTTGGACAAGGAGACATTTTTGTGTATATTAATATACTTTGTGTATGTAAATTAATTCAACATACTGCTAGTGCTTAAAAAGCTTGAAAAAGCTTGTAAAATCTTCCCGCAAGCTCATATCGATCAGATCGATAAACAAGATCAGTTGTAAGTCCACGCTCGATTAGCAGGGAGACAATTATCCAGGAACTGCATTGCATATACCACTTAGAGCTTTTGGTGTGTTAGCGGAGCTTTTCCAGATGTATAGATAAATAAGCTTTGAGTGTGCTGCATACTAGGCTTGTGGAAGCTTGTGAGTAAAGTGCATTTGCTTAAAACTTGTACTAAGAAATGCTGTTTAAACCACTCCTTAACACTCAAAGAAGGAAATGAAGCTTTTGTGAAATATGATTTTAGAAAAATGTCGAGAGCTTAAAGCTTGAAATGAAGCTTTTGTAAAATATGATCTAAGAAAAAATGTCGACAGCTTCAAGCTTAGAAGAAGCTTTTGTAAAATATGTTTTTCTTAATGTTTAGAGCTTAAAACTTGAAAAGGAGCTCTTATAAAATGTACTTTAAAAAACAAATTCTGGAGCTTAAAGCTTGAAATGAGGCTTTTATAAACTATAATTCAAAACTATATTTATTTAGAGTTAAAACTTGAAATAGAGCTTTTGTGAAATATGTTTATTATTTTTCAAATAGCAAAATTTTTACGCGCCGTCTAACTAAAGTAACTTTAGAAGTACAGTACGAACTCGAAAATCGCAACAACTGCCATTGCAGATGTGCAACGAAAAAAAAAATGTTTAACTGGAGAAATGATAAATGGAATTCGTTTTATAAAACATGATAGTTCATTTTTGGCTAAAAAATATATTTTTTTCAAGAGTTCCTTATAACAAAGCTTCCCTACATGGACAGTTTCTCGAAGCTCCTTCAGAGTGCGAATATAAAATGCTACAAAACTATGTTCCATTGTTAAAAATAGACGAATGATTTGTCCCAAGGGCTTTGTTTGGCGAGTTAGCACTTCCGTTTAATTTATCAAATTCAATAACTCAAATTGAGCTTAAAGCTCGTCAAAGCTTGTTGAGACTTAGATGCGATTTCAAAGCATTCTTAAAGACTATAATTGCTGTTATCTTTTCGCCAGTTAAATTTATTCTTTAATTCACATTTCATTTATACGAAAGCTTAATAAGGCACTCAAAGCTTTATAAAATTTAGAATATAATTTTTTAACAAAAATCATGAAATTTCTAATTAAGAATAAACATACATTTTTACTATAAGCGCTGATTAATAAACAAATAATTAACAGCTGAGATTTTAATTACAAAAGCTTCTAGCTTAAAAGCTTAAATACTTGTGAAGATATTTCCACGACATCCATTGTTAGTACTACATCACTCAAGTTTCTGAAAACACATAAACAAGAGTTAGATGATGAGGGAAATTAAAGTTAAAAGAATCGTTTTGAAAAGCTTACCGTAATACTCAAAAGCGCGCTCAAAGCTTTCTAAGCTTTTTTTTACGGCACGAGTTGAGATAATTAATACAAAAAATATTACTCTGCAACACTCGCTTGAGGTATATTTTTTTCTTTTTAGCACATACAAAGTAGGTTTTCATTTTCAAAAGCTGGTTTTGCCAAAACAAAAATTACTTAATTTTACAGTGAACGACCAGAAACTCACTTGAAGCTTCCAAAACATTTTAACGTCACGTGTTTGTTAGAAAACCTACTATAGAAATTCACGCTTTCAATGGAGCTTGAAGCTTTGAATGGAGCTTAAAGCTCGCTTTAACTGTAACGGAAAAGTTATAATACAATTGCAAGATTTTTGTTTTTTCGAAATAGTTTTCTTTTTCCACTTCTAAACAACAAAAAGTTTCAAGGCTTTTAGGCTAACCGCAAAACGCTCTAGGCTTATGTAGCCACCTACAATAAAAACGCTGTCAGCTTTGTTAAGAAAAAGCTTTTTTTACATAATAAAGCACATTTAGCGAAGTAATTGGGGTGAATGCAAAGATAATCACAAAAAGCTTCAATCAATTAAGCACCACCGCATATTAGAAATCAATTTGGGAGGTTTTTAAGCTTAAAGAAAATATTGAAAATTCTTGTAAAATCTATTAACAAATGCTGAGAGTGATAGATGATCAGTACTGCTTTGCGGTTAAAATATTATGGCAAAGACACGCGTCAGGTCGGAAAGCTCTAAAGTGCGCTATACGAATCACACCAAAAGCTTTTAGCTGCAATTTCAAAATATATTTAATAAACCACAGAGGAATTTATTTCCGCTCTCTGTTAGTAGCTTCAACACTGTCCAATAATGGGTACACTTCCAGAAGTGCCCGAACATTTAGAAAAGTAGAGAAAAAAGCTTTTAAGCCCGTTTCCAGCATACCGCTGCTTATTCAGCACAAAAGCGTTCACGCGACTAAACCGACAGTAATATTTTGCGTGGTAGTATGGCAATACTGGCAATTACCCATTTTACGTACCATGTCCATATGTCCACCCTCTTCCACTCCTTCGGTATAATTGAAAAAAAAAAACACAAAAAAACAACGCTAGAGAACTATAGCAAAAAAGGTTGCATATGTCTTACTGGGTGCCGCTCTTTTAGGCCAATTCACTTCCATTTCGCTCCACTTCCACTACACTTCGTTTCGCGTATATGTTTTTCTGTGTTTCTATGTTGGACTTTTGGGTAAAACTTCTTCACTGGGAAGTCGGAATTGTTTGCTCGTACGCTTTTTTCCACAGCATGTCAACCACAGGGTCACGTAACGCCATACACCTAAGTGTGTTACTTATGGGGTCGCTATGTAACGCAAGTATTATAAAAATATATTTATGCAAAACAAAAAAAGAAACGAAAAACGAACAAAAATAGTAGCAAGCAAACTATAGCCGAAGGAGGAAAGAAATATCCCGTAGCAAATAGCAAACAAAAAATCCAAGTCGTGGAGCTGTACCATATCGTATTGCTTACTTAAGTACATAATTACCGAAATTATTTTTTCAATACATTTACAATATATATAAATATATCTCTCTCACTCTCTCTCTCTCTTTAGCCACAGCCAATATGTATGAAACGTGAGTGGGTTCGCTCTCATTGCTCGTACTCGTATTCGTACTCGTAAATGTGCCTAAGTATACATTTGGAAATTTTATCATTTTTATGTTCATTTCTTACAAAAACAAAAACATTGTTTCGTTTATTTAATGTATTAAAAAGAAAAAAAAAACAAAATATTTAAATAACTTGGAAAACACACGTAATACATATATAATTACTTGCGTATGTATGTAACCAATGCCAAGCATGCTTTTTCGTTAACATTTTAATACATTTCGAAAAATCTTAGTGAAATATTACGTTACACATATTTATATGTTTGTATGTATTTGGCGCACTTTTCAAGGTAAGCCTCTGACACTGCTGGGATAAACAAAATACACATTTATTTATTAAAAAAAAAACAAAAAATCAAGTGTTAATGGAATATGCCTAGATGCCTGCAAATCAAATGTAAGCTCCCTTCCTTAATAATTTTATGTGATTATCTACTTATTTAATTGTATTACTGTTATGTTACTTTATATGTTACCAGTTATGTAATGTTCCTGTGTTTACTAACCGCTTTTTTCCTCAAGCATGCAAGTGTGTTTTCAATTAAAAAAAAAAACAATAAATGTGTGTGAAAAGCTGCATAAAATTTTTGTTTCTCTAAAATCTTACACAAAGTGGCGCAAAATTCATCATCCAATTACAATTTTAAATCACTCTTGAAAGACTAGAATCCTAATATTTTCGCTAAAGAAAAAAAGGGATTCTAATCTGGTATCGCTATGGGCCAAATGGGCTATGCGTGGCTTTGGTCAGCCAGTATAACTTAACCTAACCTATAATTTTAAATTTTGAAAATTTTTAATTTAACCTTTGCGTGCTCCATTGCTTACCTGTTTGTATACCGCAGCTGCCTAGTTCACAACTGTCAAATATGATTGATGTACGTCACCATTTGCGCCAACCGTAGAATTTCTTCGAATAGGGTGATTAATTTTGTGCCACCTTGTATAAGTCATAGGAAAGCTTATATCTACTTTTCCGCATGTGGCACATACTGCCACGCCTATACTTAAAATCCAATACCCGCGTAAGTGGTTAGGGGTAGTCAGAGACCCGAAAAAATGATGATGTTCATTAATTTTTTTTTTTGCTAGTCAAGTGCTTTATTTTACAAAAATAAAAACATAGCATTAATACATCATTTTTCGACTTGATTTTAGCAAAATTTCAAAAAAACAAATATATATAATTGTAAAAGTAATCGCTGTTTGTGTGTCGGGCCCGTTTCTCCGGAAGTCCCTTGTGGTGCTCATCACAAGTTCGTGGAGATTCTAGTCTAAAATCAATCGGACAAGAGAAATTAGTTTTATTAATAGATAATCTTGTGCCTAATCGAAGCCTTTTTTTCAAAATTAACAATATGGCGACCTCAGAAAATATTTATCACTTTTTCGAGAAAAAAACCGGCAAAGTTATAAAAAAAATCGAAATTTTTCAAAAAAAAATGCATCGATCAGGCACGAGTTTTTTATGTTTTTCAAAAGCAGTATAAGTTTTAATGAAATCTACCAAGCCGTTTTCAAGTTACAGTGATTTCCAATTCAAAAAACATAGTTTTGAGAAAAACGCATTTATCGTTTTGCTATCGATTTATGTGGAATTATACGAATTATTTAATTACTAACACTGTGTCATCTACTCCTGGGCCATATAATAGTTCTTCAGCGGCAGACTAATCACCTACCAGTCAGAAATCAAAACAGATTAACGAAACCAACGCAAGACTCAGTCTTGTCGCGGCTCCATGCTCCCGAGAGGAGCGAACAGGGAAAAACATTAAAATAATAATAGTTCTTCGGCCGTCATAGCAGCTTCCAAAATATCGATTTGCTGTTGCCTACGTAGCATTCGACCTTCTCGAGTGTTATCGTTAGAAGTCGGTTGCTTGCAGCTACTGCTCTCTACTTGCTTTTGAACGCTCCGGAGCGCCCGAGCGCCCTTTGTTAATTGTTGAATACCTCGAAAAGTATTTGTCGGAATCACTTCAAGTTTTCACACAATATTTTTAAAATATTATACTTCAAGAAAATATAAAAAAAATCCCATTTTTGGAAAATACTGACTACCCCTAACCCCTTACAAAGGCAATGAAATCCCACATTAAACTAAGTTTCTCGCTTTTAAAGGCTTTCCCTATAAGCATCTTTCAAGCGCCATATACGCTTGACAGCCTAAGCTCTTAGTCCCATTTTTTAAAAGGTCATACACCAAAACTCCAAAGCTTTTTGCATTCTCAGTTAGAATTTTTGAATAGCCCAATTAATTTTTAAATTATCGTTCCTAAATATCGTCTATGTGCTTGGAAAAAAATGCTCGGCCATTCGCAAAACCATTCGATGAGCCTGCGCTCTTTTCAAAAAAAAGGAAAAAAATAATTATTCAAATACTTGACTGAGTGAAATATCTTATTTAAACTTACAGTATATGGCAGCATTTTACAAGAAATGTTTTTTTAGAATATTTTTAAGCCATTAGCTCCGTGAAAATATGACCTTTTTGATGCTTTTTTGAGGATGTTTGAAAGACGATTCTTAAGGTCGCTAAGGGTTAAAATATTTTACAAAATTACTCGCAAATAAATGGTCAGCTAAGAATAGGTATACAGAGTTGCCGGGAAAGTCATCCTAGATACTTCAGGACATTATTATTTAGGCTACGTTAGGTTAGGTTAGGTTAGGTTAGGTTAGGTTAGGTTAGGTTATGGTTGAAGCGGTTATCCACTAGGGGACACACCCAGGCTCATATCCCATTGTGATGCCGCGTGGGGAACTTGTCCTTATCTCTCCCACAACCGATGTGAACTTTTAAAAAATGTGTCCTTCATTTCGACAGAGCTAAGATCTTTCAATTCATTAAAGAATTGTCTACCTAAAATGGTGAGTCTATATCTGGATAGAGCAGGACAGTGTCACAAAAGGTGCGGGATTGTCGCTTTCTCTTCCTGATCTAGCCAACCTCTGCAGAAGTCATGTGATCCGCTAGGTGTGCCTCGTACAACCTCTTTTGTTTTAAATGCTAGTTCAAGAGTCTGTTTTTTTCACTGTTTGTAGTTAAAGAGTACTATATGTCAACTTAGAAACATTAACAATTAATTTTGTAATTAACCGCTGAAGTTAAAAATGGCTGATGATATGTGAAACTTTTGAATTTACAATTTTTCACAACATAAAAAAAACAAAAATTTTTGGTGGAAACTCTTCTGCAAATTAGTTGAAAGCCGTGCTAGGACATACTTAATGGACATACTAGGTTGTTTAGGTAACTAAACAGGAACAAAAATAATTAAATTATAAATTATAATTCAATTAAAGGAGTAACCCGTAAGCGTACCCTGCGGACACAACTAGCAGGGGTTACAATCGAATAAGATGGAAAAATGTAAAAAATAGGTAATTAAAACAAAAAATTAACGATAATCTAAATAATAGTGGCCTTAAGTATCTTAAGCGATACAAGGTTATCTTCCCGTCTAGGGAAGAATGGAACACTAATCCAACATGGCTAAATGATGACTCACAAAAATGGTACACAGATGCTTCCAAAACGCTCCAAGGAGTAGGAGCAGGAATAGTGGGGCCTAGGGCACACAAATCCCGAACACTAAGTACAGATACCACAATTTTCCATGCGGAGCTCTTCGCCATAATGGAAACAGTGGAAATCCTATCCAAAAGAGGGTTCGAGAAAGTCAAAATTAAAATACTTTCGGACAGCCAATCGGTTCTCAAAGCCTTGAATAGCTTCACATTCAAGTCAAAAGTCCTAGTAGAGTGTAACAATGCACTCCACAAACTGGCCACTCATAATCAGGTCTCACTGATTTGGGTACCAGGGCATGAGGCACACGAAGGAAACGAGAAGGTAGACTTTTATGCCAAAAAATGGGCAGACAAGCTATTTATTGGGCCAATCCAATTTTTTGGCTTTAACATAAATAATATAAAACCGGAAACCAAACTAAAATCAGGGAACACTGGAACGGCACAACAAGTGGCCTTAATCACTCCAAAAAGTTTTTGAACTTCAATGCCAACAGAACAATAGCTGATCTAACCCTAGATAAAAAGGGCCTCAGATTACTCTGTGCCCCACTAGAATTATCTAGTACAAGATTATGAAGGTTCTGCTGTGATGAAGTCACCAACTGTGAGGCATTAAGGGGGAGCCTGGTTTATGAAGTCTAAAAATTGCATCTCTTTGCGATTTTTTTTTAAGGAAAAAATTAATTTAGCACTACAAAGTTTTTTCTATCTTTTAACGAACATTTAAAAAGTATAAAAAATTTTTGTACTGGTTAAAATAAGTTGAAAAAAATGTTTAACATAGAAATTCGTAGAGCGCTGCAACGCTGGAGTTTCCAACTGGCGTACAAGATACAGCTCGTAATTATTATCTAAAGCAAAAAATGCAAATGTATTTCTAATTATCATGATTTTTTATTCTAGATGAACTAAGAAAACTGAGAGAAATTCCAAAATTTCAACTTTTTGGAGGTTTTAAAGAAAAAAATGCCTTTCTATAAAAAAAAATTCACTTCAACTTGGTATAAAAATCTTGAAAATTTTTTTTTTATCTATTTTGTTAGTTCAAATAGAAGAGAATTTAATACTGAAGGGAACCAGCTATGATTCATTTCAAAAGGTTCATTAGTTTTTTTTTTCGTTCATGTACGCCAATTCAAAGAAATCATAAAAATGAAAAGTCGAGAAAAGAAGATAAAGTTTGTACTACTCGTATAGCTGTTCGGTTACAGCGTAACTACCTAACGCTCGCCTACCTTTGGCTTTGTATCTACGGAAATATTGAGAATTAGGCTCTGTAACTTTGTATCAATATTCTGAAATATTTAGGAATCGCTTAAAACGAAAAAAAAAAATTGATTTTTATGACCTTATAAACCAGGCGCCCCCCTTAAGCCACAGGAGACACAGAATCCTGGGCTCGCACCTACTAGCAGAGGAAGACCTACAATTGCTCCCGCCTAAGGAGCTGGTTCGATTACGCGGTATACTAAATAATTATAATTAAGTAATTAGGGGCGCGCAATATATCAATCTGGTCACAGTGCATAAAGGCCTTAGCCCAACCCGTACAACCATTACCATTACCATACCATCTTAGGGGATTTTTGGTAGCCCTGTGTATCACTTCTTAGCCCTGTGTATCTTCTTCACACCTCTTATGACCATTTTTCCGGTAACCCTGAATGAGGTTCACTAATTTAGGAAATTTTCCTTGCGCCAAGCGCTTTTAATCAAAGCTTTCACATAAAATAATTCCAAAATTTTTCTTACAAATCTCTTTCTCACCTAACCAGCTTGTCAGCTTTTCACACCCGCCATTTTTGTAAGTACTAATCGTTGATTATTCCTCAGAAAAAAAGATAACATTTCACATTATTAATTTACTCCGCCTTTTTGTAGCTCCAGGTACGCCGCTACTATTTAAAATTTATAAAAATTTTAAAAATCATAAAACCAGAAAAATATATAAAATATGTATATAACCTACCTGTAATAATTAAATGTTAACTTTATTTTATAAATTATTCCTGCACTTTTTTTAACCAATAGTCACTTTCTTTCATTAAATGAAACTAGTAAAAGTCTCCGGAAGCCTTCCTCATTATAATTTATGAAATGAATTATTTTTTACACCAGTTATCCCTAAATGCTGAAAATTAGTAATTAAAGTCAATTAAAGAATTCCAAGTAGTGAAACACTTAACCCATCTACAGTCCGCACCCACACATATAAACTCCGGTATTTACTACTCTCATTCGCGGTATTTTTTATTAATTTTTTTTTTACCCGTATTTTGAATGTGTAAAATAGTTTTATATATTATAAATAAAATATACATTTCATATATCGCATATTTCTTTCTTAGGTAGATTTTATAAAAATATGTACATAGATATGTCTAAATGCTGTTGATTAAAAAAAAAAAGTAATTTTCAAAAATCTACGCTTACTTTACGGAGTTGGATTTGCGTCTCTCTCAATCACGAGTTTGTTCTCTCACTCAGCTCACACGTATGTATTTGTATGTACCTGTAATTGTTGCAATTAAGAAGCTTTAAAGCTCGTAAATCATGAACGCATGGCTGTACAAAACGTAGGACTGCGATGTTTTTAGGCAGATCGCATCTTGCCTAGGCCTTAACCAAATAAATAAGTGTATGTTTATAGAATATATTTAATTTATATGTATGTAAATATATAAATGTATTTTTGACCGTAATATACAGAAAATAGAAATACATATTTAAAAAAATTCTAATATTTCCACGATCTCAATAAATTAAAAATTTTTTAGTTGCCTTTCCGCTCTTTAAATTCTTCTTTTAAGCTTTTCCACGGTCATCGACTAAAAAAATTTTATATTTTTATTTTTGCAATGAGCTTAAGAGCTTTTTGAAGAGAGCTGATTTTCTTTTTCAAAAGTAGCGTTGTCTTAAAAGCAAACTTTTCCCAGCATTTCATTTCAAAAATTATTAAATGGCTTGTTAAAATAAGAACCTATTCTATAAGGAGGACCTACCACATTTTTAGGCTGAACATTTTTTGTGATATTACTAAATTCTTGGGTACGTAGTATAACAGCTCTTCGTAGTAGAATCAGTTTATCAGCACAGAAAATCATCATTAGGCGATAAAATGAAAATTTTAATATTAGGCGCGCAACTAAGTTCTCGCTGTTTTTTTGATGAAACTACAACTTTATTCTGAAAAAAAGGTTACAAGAGAATCATTGAAAGTATTGCCCATCGCTGGCTACTACTTTTTCCCATCTTTCTGGTAGATCCTCGTATACCGTCGCGGTAAAACTGTTCATCTTTTAAGGCTATCGACGGATCAAGCCATTTTTTGATGTCTTCATGTGAATGGAACTGCTGGTCAGCTAGACCATGTGCCATCGATCGGAACAGGTGATAATCGGACGGCGCAATATCAGGAGAATATGGCGGGTGGGGTAGGATTTTCCATTTCAGTGTTTTCAGGTAGGTTTTAATGGGCTTGGCAACATGAGGCCGAGCGTTGCCATGTTGCATAATCACTTCTTCATGCCTCTCCGCGTATTGCGGCCGCTTCTCGCGCAGTGCTCAGCTCAATCGCATCAATTGAAGTCGATACCGATCCCCAGTGATAGTTTCGCTTGGTTTTAACAGTTCATAATAAATAACACCAACTTGGTCCCACCAAATACCGCGTGAATTTTCGGTCGAGGCGACGACGTAGAAGCATGACCGGGCAGTCCCCATGACTTTCTTCTCTTGGGATTGCTTTAATGAATCCATTTTTCACGATCACCCGTCACGATGCGATGAAGAAAACCCTTGCTTTTTTGCTGCTGCAGCAGTTGTTCACAGGCGAAAAAATGACGCTCAATATCCCTTGGTTTTAACTCATATGGAACCCAAGTCCCCTGTTTCTGAATCATTCCCAAAGCATGCAATCGCTTGGAAATGGATTGGCAGGTAACTCCTAATACTGAAACAAGCTCTTCTTGCATTTGACATGGATCCTCTTTGAGCAATGCCTCCAATTCTGAGTCTTCGAAGGTTTTTGGCCTTCCTTCAAGCGGACGGTCGTCAACATTAAAATCACCGTCTTTGAAGCGACGGAACCAATCTCGGCACATTGTTTCACTTAAAGCAGCATCTCCATAAACTTTTTGTAGCTCTCGATGCGCTTCAGCCGCCGTTTTTTTCGAATGAAAGAGGAAAATCAACACTTGCCGCAAATAACGATTATTCGGCACAAAATCAGACATTTTCACAAAACCAAAAGTATATGATACCAAAACAAAACCACTAATGTGTCGAAGCAGTTTGTTCACCATATGTCTAAGCTTGGTTTATGACGTTTAGGTTATGTTAGAATCGACTAGCACACACTGCTGGCGGCATCTATTGACAAACAGTGGGAACTTAGTTGCGCACCTAATAACTTAATAAGAACTTAGTAACTTTTCCAAAGCTTTAACCTCCGAAAATTGTTAGCTTTAAGAGCTTAAATTTTCTTCAATCTTATATAAAAGTTTTAACTTGCAAAACATATACAATTCGATCTGAGCAAAACTCCGACGGGAAACTTTAATATATACATTTAACTTCTATCCCTAGGATTTTTAATATTGAAATTAAACTTAAAAAACGTATTTCGATCTTTTACTTAAAAGCTTGCTATATATTATATAATTTATTTTTTTTTTTACGGAAAGCCGGGCTCCTAATTGTTTATATATTCAACTATATTTCCTAAACGATTTTTAGGGCTTTAATCTCTGAAGCTTAGGTTAGGTTAGGTTATGGTGGTAATAGGTCTGCACGACCAACTCACTTAGACCTTACAGGTCCGTTGTAATATCACTGTGCTACACGGGAACCTCATTGTGGCTCTTATGAAACGTAGTATTGAACCCAACCCCACTCCAGACAGCTCTGTAAGAGAATTAAAAAAGTATTTACCTAGACAACCTGCTCTGATTTTAGCTATTGCTGGAAAATTGCAAAGGAAGTGTTCAACTGTTTCTTCCTCTTTCTCATATCAGCAACTTCTACAATATTCATGGGAGAAAACTCCTAGTCTCGAAAAATACCAAATAGCCAGTGACCGGTTAAACAAGCCACTCTCGAAAGCTTCTTAATCAGGAGTATATTGTTTTGTAAGGATTTCATTACACTACGGCCTAAATATACAGGAATTCACGTCAGGTATTTAGTTTTTATGAAAATTTTCTATTGAGATTATAACAAAAAACGTTTATTCCATTGAAAGCTTCAGCTTAAAACAGAGAACCTGTTAATTTCTTGGGTACTCTGTGCAGTAATTTTAGATATTAAGCTATTGATATTACCTGGTGTACCTTTTTAAAAGCTTTAAGCTCTGGAATAAAGCTTTACACTCTAAAAGCTTTAATAGTTACAAGCTTTCACCTTTGAAAGCGTTTGGCTTTCACTCCACAAGAGTGTTTCTATGTTCTGAGAATGCGTATCTCAAGCCATACTTGTTATTTAAAGCTTTAATTTGATATTTGACCTATCTGCATAATTTTCTTTAGAAAAGCAAACCACTTAAGCTCTTAACTTTGTAGTAGCTCAAACATGTCTTTGGAAAAAGTCTTAATTTAGATTTAAAAAGATTTATGAAAGCTTCGAGTCATAGAAGCTTTAAACTTCGAAAGCTTTACAGCTGCTAAGCAGTGACCACCTTTGAAGCTTTGGGCACTCACTTTACGAAATCATAAATATATTTTAGAAGCTAGGATCTCAAGTCAGATTTTTATTTAATTAAGGCCTTGATCCAAACTGAGATCAATACGCTTAATTTTATTTAAAAAAGCAAACCAATTCAGCTGTGAGTTATGAGGTACTCTAACATTTCTTTGGATAAATTCTCATAGCTTCTCATTCACTAAGCTTTCAGCCCTACAAACTTATGGCACTGAAGCCTTGACCAGTCACAGGGCCAGTGACTTTCGAAAGCTTTTCGATTGTATTCCAAAAGCTTGTATCTCTATTTTTTATCCCTTATTTCAAAGCATATTTTCCTGTGAGCTTTAAGCGCATATAAGGAACTCATGGGTTTTCTTGAACTATTACAAATTTAGGTAGAAATTAAGAAGAACTTAGCGTTTTCAAGAAAAAAACATAGATAAAAATTCAAATTCAGTTTTACTTTTCATTAGTTTTTATTTTAATAAAATTTATGCAGAAAATTTAAGTACAATAAAAGCTCCCTAAATAAATCTTAGTTAGATGAGATTTTATTTTAATTACTGTTTATTTTTTTGTTTTGTTGGAAAACTTGAATGCTATAAAAGCTAAAAGCTTTAATTTTTATTACCTTTTATTTACATAAAGTTTAGTCAGAAAATCTAAAAAAAAAATATTGCACAGAGCTTTCAGTCCTACAAGTTTAAGGTGCTGAAGCCTTGACCAGTCACAAACTGTGACTTTCGGAAGCTTTTCGTACTTATTCCATAAACTGTTTTCCCTACTTTTAGTTCTTGTCTCCATGCAAGCCTACATAGTTTTGCTTTAAGGGCATATAAGGAACTGATAGGTTTTATTGAGCTTTTACACACTTAGGCTGAGCTTTCATTAGTTTTTATTTTAATAAATTTTATTCAGAAAAGCTGCGTGCAATAAAAAGTTTTTATTTTTATTCGATTGTATTTAAATTTTTTTTTTTCGAAAAACTTGAATGTAATAAAAGCTGCAAGCTTTCATTTTTAGTAGCTTTTGGTTATAAGAAATTTTGTGAAGAAAATCTGAATACAATAAAAGCTCCCTAAAAGGCTTTTAGTTTCCATTAAACCTTATTTCAATAATGTTTGTTTTGTTTGGAAAAACTTGAATGCAATGAAAGCTCCAATAAAGCTAAATTTAGCTTTTATTTTATCACATTTTTTAGAAAATCTGAATACAATAAAAGCTCCCTAAAAGGCTTTTATTTCCAGTAAATCTTATTTTAATATTTTTGTTTTTTTTTCGAAAAACTTGAATGCAATGGAAGCTCCAAGCTTTTAGCTTTATTTAGCTTTTATTTTAATACATTTTTTTAGAACATATGACTACAATAAAAATTCGCTAAAAGGCTTTTATTTACATTAACTCTTATTTTAATAATTCTTTTTTTTTTTTTGAAAAACTGGAATGCCATGAACGCTCCAGCTTTTAACATTTATTTTAATAGATTTTTTTTGCAGAAAATGAAATTATTTTTTAATTTAATTATGAAAATATTTTTTTTTATATTTCTTTTGTGCACTTTTAACCCACTGTATACATTTTCAATCTAATTTAAATATTAAAATTATTCATATAATCATATATAATATATCCTCCTCTTCCAGGCTTTTTCGGTAGTAAGTATGAATTTAAAGAACCCGCCGATCCATTGGATGTGTTTTCCTTTAGAGCTCTAAATGTATGTTTTTATATGAGACATATTTACGTGTATTTGTGGCCTTGCTTAACGATAAGCTACCTATTATTAATACATTTATGTAGTGCTATTTACATATATTATTTTTCCATTGTACTTTTAACTTTCGTCTTCATATTTGCAATTGATGATTAAAATACAAATGTTTCTTGTGATTACTTACAGCGCTGCAGTAAAAGTTTTGCAAACAAATCCGCTTCAGTCCAACATGCAACCACATACTCGTATATGCTGATTGTTATTTTTATTTAACTAATAATACTAATATTCTCTCGCATTTTTATATTTTATATTTACTGTTTTTTTTGGGTTTTTTTCATAGCGACGCTTAAATGGCTTTTGCTTTCATTTGGCTTTTTCCCTTTTTTTGCCGAGGACTACTAACGCTGCTGGTATCATTGGAATTTATACAGCTTTTCACGCAATTAACACCAAATGCATTTAAAATTTTTTTTATTATATTTAAGTGGATTTTATTGGATTTATTTTGTTTAGACAAAGGCACAGTTTTTAAGTCATGAATTATTTTTCTTTTTATATTTTCGTATTTTGAGGCATATGCAACATATTCTTAATAGGTCGGATGTGCAGTTTTTATTTTATAAGTTAACGAAACTCAGAAGTACGTTGAGCCTTGTAGCCCAGGTGATTTAGAAGAACTCTGCCTCAGACGGAATAGAAAATAGGAAGAAGAATCACACTCTGACCCAAAAACTCTCGTACAATACAGCCTAAGATTAAGTTTTGATTAAGTCTCTTTCATAGAACACAACCTAAGTTGTTGTTGTGTTGTTGTAGCAGCATAAACATTCCCCATACATATGTGGGGAATGCTGCCGAAGTGACAATCCTTGGCCGGACATTGGCCGGGTCGTTCCGGTAACGTAGAACCGACTGTCATGGGAACGAGCCTAAGCTTCGGCTATGGTTAAGTCTCTACAGGCCACTGCATGTATGGAGAACGGATTGCAGGTTTCTGGGCACTCTGCATTACCTAGTGGCAACTAAAGATTTCCAAAATGTTGGCGTTACTTACTTTCCAAACAAAGCCTCCCTTGAGTAGCCTTTT
This sequence comes from Anastrepha fraterculus, assembly GCA_037575425.1. Taxonomy (NCBI): domain Eukaryota; kingdom Metazoa; phylum Arthropoda; class Insecta; order Diptera; family Tephritidae; genus Anastrepha; species Anastrepha fraterculus. Next base: position 81,575 of record JAYXIM010027195.1, read on the forward strand.
CTTTAACTACCAAACGCCATATGGACCACTTGGCGCGTGATCAATCTTACTTGGTTAAGGTTACGCTAGCTTAGCCAGGTTGCTTGCCTAAGATAAGACACTCGATGGCCCTAAGACCCATTGTGATACGTACGTTTGATTGAAAGATGAATTGAAAAATATTTAAATTTGCAGTTTACCTTGATTCTATAATATCTTTATTGATTTAGTGAGCGAGGATAATTAAGCGACTAGTCTTCTATTATTATAATAAATAGTCTTTGTCTAATTGGAGTATAGAGTGAATTAATCGTTTCTCCTCAAACGATTTTTATCCTAGCTAGTGAAACAGCTTTCTATGCCTCTTGGTTTCCACCGTCAGCCACTATGGTATCGTATATTCCAATTGCGGTATCATCGTCATATTCTTATAATTATCGGTTCAGTCTCACACAATGGTTCATACAGACAGCTCGTGAGCGTCAGTCTCTTCGTGAGGCTCTTCAAACTTTGAATTTCCTTAATCAAAGTCATATACACCAAAAATCTTTCACCTCAAAGTGGTTTTGAGCCGTAGTTGGCTAAATAGTTTTGGCCCGTAGGTGAACATACGAGGTGTTCGAGAATTTATCACCAAATAACAAGCGAATTAGGTTGCGAGCTTCAAAATAATATCCTCCCAACTCTACACATTGAGTCAAACGCTGATCGGTTGCTTGCAAGCGCCGTTGATAAGCGCCGGAGTTCACTTATTTAATACCACAGTTAGCGCTTTTTTGACCTCTTCTTTGTCTCTATAATAAGTCCACTTGAGGTGTGACTTCAGCGAATGACTTCAAGCGAACGAGCGTGCGCGAATGCAAGGTGAATGAGGCAACGTTGCCTGTTTCACCAAAAACTCTGTCACGCGAGTGCAAGGTGAGTGAGGCAACGTTGCCTTTTTTCATCAAACACCCTGTCACATTGAACGTGGAATGCACCAGCGCGCATTGTTCAAGTTCTAGCCGCTCTAAGCGAGAATGTGTGCCTTAGCCACTCCAGAATGCTCCAACAAGAAGCTGTCACAATCATCTGATATTGCGCAACTGTCTGGCAACAAAAAAATATGCCTCCTAAATGCTGCAATGAATATCGAGAAAAAAACGATTAACTGCATCTGCAGTCGCAACTTATATATGTATTTGCGCTTTCGTTTTCCACCCGCTGCTCTTCCTCACCCATTACTGAATGAGCTTGAAATTAGACTTAAACATTCAGGTATCACTACCAGTGACTGCCCCACTGAATGCTAAGCTCTACAGTCGGCTCAAGTGCGAATACTCCAGACAGATTAAAGAGAAAATTCTGAGTTGGTTTAGTTAATGAAAATTGAGTTTAGCAAAATGTTTTTTTTTTGTTTCAATATCGCTCACTTTAGCTGTTCTTATATCAAAGACTAAAAAATGGTATACGCAAATTTTATTTTTTTTATTTTCATATTTTTTTATTCTTATTTTTAGCTTCGTATAATTATTTTACAATTTTTGCACTTTGATATATTTTTCGCTAATTTCTTGCGCTTTTTAAGGATTACTAATTACAGCTTAAATATTTTTTAGCGCTTCAGCAGCTTTAACTACCACAACTGCCGCACTCATGCACACATACATATATACAAGTTACAACATGAATATGACTGCCCTGAAACGCACAGAATAACACAGCCACATAGCCAGTAGCACACAAACACAAACACATGACCATTAACCGTTAAATATGAGTAAATATTAGAAACAGAAACAAAATTTTACAGCAATAAAATTTTGTGTTTGCCGCTGCTGATTTTGTACGGTGAATGAATATGAAAGTATACATAAATACGCACACTAACACACACACGAAACTTGCATGAAAGTTGATTACCAACCAACGCACACTTTCACTTTCAACATCAACTAGAAATTTTAGCAATTTAAAAAAATAAATTTAAAAAACGACTACCAATAATTGACAACAAATATTATTTACACGGAAAAATTATTTACAATTATAAATCATCACTCGAGCTTCATGCACACATACATGCATACATATTTAAATATATTTATAAGCTTATTTGAATAACCAGACACTTCTGCTTTGCGCTGGTGAAAAATAGTGCGATTTCTGCGGAAAGATTAGAGATTTTACAAAAGTTAATGAAATATGAAAAAAATTAAAAGTAATGTGAAAAAAGTGGCTTATACACACACAAAAACAGTACAATTTTCGATGAAAAGCTGAAAAACAAAATTGTGGTCAAATTTTAGCGGTAATATAAAATTCATAAATGTAAAAATTAACATAATTTTTTTCACTTTTTTTATTGAAATCAACAATTAAATTAGCTGAACTTGCAAGCATGAAAATGCATTTTGTTTGCTTTGTAAATTTTTTTAAATTTTTAAAATACATATTTTTATTTTTATAACTTTTTAATTTTATATAAATTCCTTATAAACCTTCAGTACGTTAAAAACGATGCAGCGCCCAAAAAACGAAAATATGCAGGAAACACACAAAAACAAAATACCCCGAATTCACACACACAAGCACAGAGTCATGCATATCCATTAACTCAAATGCAAATGAACTTATTACCAGCGCAAACAGTGGCCACGCCACGCCATGCAACTCTTTGCTCCTCACTCCTCTCTCTCTCGCGCGCGCTCTCCCTTTCTACTAGCGCTCTCTGCCATCCTTTTTACAACTATTCCTTGCACTCAACAGTTTTTTGCGGTCATTCATTCATTTGCATACTCGTTTCATATTTGCCCACACACATAGACACACAGCCATCTGAACTTTGTCGACTCCCGATTGTTTTTTTTTTTGTTTTTTTGTTTTTTCGTCGCCTCATTCGTTTCCCGTTTGCGGTGGGCGTTAATTTGCATTTATTAACTTGTACAACAGCGCGGCAAAAACACGCACATAAACATATTCCCGGTTATGTGTGGCAAGAAAAAAGCAGATGTGCGCAAGTGTGTGTGCGTGTTTAAATATGCTGGCCGCATATAAATGTCCGCCTTTTTGCCACGTTGCCAAAGTTGCTGCTGCCACAGCTGCAGCGCTCGAACCTGTTGCACGCGCACTAAATGCTGCCAAAAACTATGCGACGCGGTTTCGTCATTAAATTTTATTTCATTTTTTTCTATGGCGTTGTGTTGATTATGTCATGTGGTGGGCTTTTAGGCGCGCTACGTTTGCTAAATGGCGACTTTAACGCAAATCGGTTGACGCAAATCGAAATTTATTTCAGTATAATTTTTTTTTCATTTTTAAATTTTAATATTATCTATTAAATTTAATTTCAAAAGTTCACACGAAAAACTTAAGGGGGTATTATAGTGTAGAGACATGAATTTGAGGTGTTTTTTCGGGTGTTACAAATAAAAAATATTTTTAACCTCCATTTTTTAATAAGATATTTATTAATGTTTTAAAAATACATAAAACATTAAAAATCTGAAAAAACGAAAAACTTAAAAAGTTATAAGTTGTTGAAGTGGGGGGCTAACAAAAAATGACGCGCCACGCCTACCGCGATTGCAAGCGTTCTAATAATCTGAAACAAAAACAAAAAAAACAAAGATTACACTGCCCTACATCGGTTTTGCGAATAAGATGGGACCTAGTGATCCCGAAGGGAATTTTCGCGCTAAGCACGAATCCGAGTTCAAAAATTTTCCATCACGTCAGGTTTTCGAGAAAAAGGGGGTTGAAACCCCTAAAAATAGCGTATTTGGCCATTTTTCAAAAATTGTGGAGCAGAACCCTGACGTGCTACGATCTTCGTTATTGTCAGTAATTGAAGGTTGAACTTTCCTCTTTGAAATAAGCCCAAACCCAAATTGTTCGCATGCACCCTTAGAGTAGGGGGTGTACTTATGTCTTACGGTCGTGTGTCAGACGATGTATTAGATTTGAAAATTTGAATTTGATTTTTTTTATTTCTTTTTAAATGGAATGTTTGACTTCAGATTTGTAATCAGCGACACTAAATACCTTAGGAACACTGCACTTTTCATTATATCTTATCTTGGGTGTAGATAAGTTCCTATGTTCATTTTTTTCTCTACCCCCGTAGACATAAGTACACCCCCTACTCTAAGGGTGCATGCGAACAATTTGGGTTTGGGCTTATTTCAAAGAGCAAAGTTCAACCTTCAATTACTGACAATAACGAAGATCGTAGCACGTCAGGGTTCTGCTCCACAATTTTTGAAAAATGTCCAAATACGCTATTTTTAGGGGTTTCAACCCCCTTTTTTTTGAAAACCTGACGTGATGGAAAATTTTTGAACTCGGATTCGTGCTCAGCGCGAAAATTCCCTTCGGGAACACTAGGTCACATCTTATTCGCATCAGAAAAATTGAAATTTGCAGGGCAGTGTTATTAATCTTGTTGAATGCTGCTATCTTGGTTAGTTGGTTAAAGTGGTGATTCTTCCAGAATCCAACTAGCTCTTCCGCACCATTTTGTTGCCACATCCCCGTTACCAACTTGTTGAACGGTTATTTACAGCATGACTATATCCAGTCTGAGCGTTTTACGAACCTTATTAGGTTGTTGACATCTAAGCCAGACATTTGTTCGAGAATCTCGAGTAGCGGTCGGCCCAGGGTTAACATTCTGTACCTCCATAGGGCAGGGCATTAACAGAAGAAATGGAGGATTGTCTCCTTTTTCTCCGGTTGTTTGCAACTGTGACAGTATGTATTGTGAGGGATACCCATTTTCGCTGCTTGTTCTCCGATAGACCAAAAGCCAGTTATGACTGCCGTTAGTCTCCAGGCGTCCCGTCGTTTAATTCTTATTAATGCCGACGATTGCTTGAGGTTGTAGGTGGGCCATAACGTTCTGCTAATTTTGCATATCGTCTGGTCTTTCCACCTACAATTCGCGATTCGCAGGTATTTTTGGGAAATTGCATTCTTGACTGCACCTAATGGGGTGAATACCCATCCTGCAAGAACGTTATTCATGGCAGATCCCCCTCTTGCCAGTTCATCTGCTTTTTCTTTACCTTCAATGTTCCGCTGTCCCGAGACCCAGATTAAGGTAACCTTATGGTTTTCACTAAAGATAGTGAGGCTACTCCGCTTTCGTTCCACCACTTTAGAGGTTGTAGTAGCAGAACCCAGTGCCTGGATTGCAGCTTGGCTGTCCGAAAGAATAGCGATATTGCTCTTAAAAGAGAAATCTCTGATTAGTAGCCTACAGGCTTTCCCAATCGCCAGTACTTCCGCCTGGAAGACACTGCTGGTATTAGGGAGACGCTCAGATTTCTCAATTTCAAGTCTGTGGGACGTACTTATTATAAAAAAGTCTAAAAAAATGTTTTTTGGCCCAATTACGGCTGCCCGAAAAAATTATAAATTTATTTGCTACTTTACGGAATTTTTTAAAAACAGTAAAAATGTGTATTGTGTTTATAATATTACTAAGTACAATAGATATATAAATTGTGAAGGCTCACACCAAATTTCAAGTAAATCGGTTTAGTAGAATCTGATCCCCTTCGGCAGGCAATGGCAAACCTCCGAGTGTATTTCTGCCATGAAAAAGCTCCTCATAAAAATATCTGCCGTTCGGAGTCGGCCTGAAACTGTACGTCCCTCCATTTGTGGAACGACATCAACACGCACACCACAAATAGGAGGAGGAGCTCGGCCAAGCACCTAACAGAAGTGTACGCGCCAATTATTTATTTTTTTATTTGAATCTGAGAAATCAGGGTAAACACTTTGAAATATATAGTTTCGAGAAAAACGCGTTTAAAGTTTTGAGTGCATTTACGCCCTGTGGCGTTCCAGCCGAGCCAGTTTAGAAGTCGTGACACTAAAATAGCTATGCCTCTGGAAAGTATTAAAATTTTAACAAATCCTTTTAAGGACATTCTTGAAAGTTAAGCTATCGAAAACCAAATAATGATTTTTTCGAATTTCTGCACTAGAATACCCGCTTAAATCACAGTGCAGTGGTATAGCGCTCTCTCACTCGCTCCCTCAGCTCGCAGAAATCGTGCAATTTTTCTTACCAAGCGTTCTTAACACTGCTTAATGCTTTCAAAAAATCAAAAACAAAAAAAAAGTATATTTTTAGTAAAATTATATTCATAAATTGTTCATGCATTTATACGTTCATTGAAATGTATTTATTCAGCAGTATTATTTATTCAATTAAATCTTTACTATTATTTAAGTGCTCTAATTTCTTAAAATAACTAATCACGTTTCTTCTTTCTCCAATTTACATGCTTCCACTTTTTATAATCTTTCAACTCACACAAACGGCAAATAATAAATAAAAATCTATTCCAAAAAAAAAACAACGACATGAACTATAATCGAATTGGACACAATAATGCACGAAATATACACACAATTGCATGCAAACAACACGAAAATTTCTGCAATTAACTTTTCAATTAAAAAAATTGTTGAACAAAAATGTTTTAATGGCAACTTAAAAAATTTGTTGTTATAATTCGAATTACAAAAAAATACATAATCACAAATAATAATAAATATTTCATATTGAAACATAAAAAATATATATAAAATTAAAAAATAAAAAAATTTACTAAAATATAATATAAATTATTAAAAAATAATTATTTAAAAAATGCTTCTCTAAATCATTCAAAAAATTAAATGTCTAATTTTCATTTACTTGGAAAAAAATATTGGGAAAATTACAAAAATATCCCAACATTTAAATTCGCATTCGCATAAAAATTATTAACAAACTGTTTATGCTGAAAAAATTACAAATACGTCATTAAAAAATAATAATAATAATAATTCAAAAAAATTAATTAATAATAATTTATACAAAATAATTAATTAATTCAAATAATTTAATGCTCAAAAATTTAAATAATGAAAAACTTAATTATAAAAATAAAAATAAATAATTAAAAATTTTTTTTATTATTAAAAACAAAAATATTTTACACTGAAAAAAAATACAAATACGTCTTTAAAATATAATTAATTAATTGAAATACTTTGATGCTTAAAAATTTAAATAAAAAAAAACTTATTTATAAAAATGTTTTCGAAAAACTATTTCTTTTAATAAATATTAAATTTATTATAAAAAAAATTTTAATAATTTTAAAAAATGTTTTTTTACAAAAAAAAAATGAATGACTCAAAACAAACTTTCTTCATAAAACATTCGCATGCAAATTATTAAAAAACTGTTTTTGTTGAAAAAATTACAAATACGTCATTCAAAAAACAAAAAAACAATAATAAAAAAATTATTAATAATAATATACACAAAATAATTAATTAATTGAAATAATTTAATACTCAAAAATTTAAATAATCAACCACTTATTTATAAAAATGATTTTAAAAAATTCAAAAAACTATTTCTTTAAAAAAAAATAATTTAATATTAATTTACAAAAAACTCATTCTAATTAATAAATTTAAATAATTTAATACTCAAAAATTTAAATAATCAACCACTTATTTATAAAAATGATTTTAAAAAATTCAAAAAACTATTTCTTTAAAAAAAAATATTTAAAATAATTTACAAAAAACTCTTTCTAATTAATAAATTTAAATAATTTAATACTTAAACATTTAAATATAAAAATTTTTTTATAAAAATGTTTTTAAAAAATTCAAAAAACTATTTCTTTTAAGAAAATTATTTAATAATAATTTACAAAAACCTCATTCTAATTATTAAATTAAAATAATTTAAATAAAAAACCTGTTTTATAAAAATGTTTTTAAAAAATTCAAAAAACTATTTCTTTTAAAAAAATTATTTAATAATAATTTACAAAAAAAATAACTCTAATTAATAAATTTAAATAATTTAATACTTAAAAACTTAAATAAAAAAAAACTTATTTATAAAAATATTTTTAAAAAATTCAAAAAACTATTTCTTTAAAAAAAAATATTAAATAATAATTCACGAAAAAATAATTCTAATTAATAAATTTAAATAATTTAATACTTGAATATTTAAATATCACAAAACCTAATTATAAAATTTATTAAAACATATATATTTTTACGCTGAAAAAATTACAAATACGGCATTCAAAAATAATATTTAAAAAAAATGTAATTAATAATAATTAACAAAAAAATAATTATAATTAATAAATTTAAATAATTTCACATTTGAAAATTGAAAATGAAAAACTTAATTAAAAAAATGTTTTTAAAAAAATTCAAAAACCTCTTTTTAAATTTAAAATAATTTAAAATTTAATAAATATTAAAAACGAAACGGCATGAAAATTTTCAATATTAAAAAAATAAATAAATAAAAATATCACAAAATCAAAACCTAATGAATTTGCTGCCTCTACTTGTGAATGTAACCTACACAAACAAAAACTAACGAAAAAACGTTGCAACCAACGAAACACACACACACAAACACGAACAAATGATCTTACGCGCATACTAAAACACACTCACCCACACACACACACGCATGCATGCAAATATTTACACATTTACGCGCCATACCCACAACAATGCTGATATTAATCGTAAAATTAAAATTGATAAACAAAAACAACAAATACAAACACATGCGCACACACACACACTCATGCTACCCAAATAATAATAATAATAAATACAAAATTATGAACAATATGAAATCCAATAATTATAATAATACCGTTAATATACACCACTGCCAACGACACCACCAATAATCACAATAAAAAAACAACAAAACCCGAACAACAACAACCGCTGCTGCATGCATGGCTTTAATTTGACTGTGCCGCCAACGCTGACGCGCCGATGTCGCCACTGCGTATTTATATTCATTTATTTGCAACTAACTACATTTCTATATGGCGTACTTTTTGCGTGCACTACAATGCGAAAAAAAAAACAAAAACAAAAAAAAATATTTCAAATTTAAATTTATTTATTTTCATGAAATTTGTAAAATCACGCAATATTCACTTTATCATGCATAATTTGCTGCTCCTTTCATTTAATTTATAATTTAAAATTTGTTCCTGTTTTTTTTTTGCTTTACTCCTTTTTTGCTGTCCAAATTTATTTCGCGCTGCTTTATTATTTACCACATTATTTCAAATTAAAAAAAAATGCTTATCAAATATAACAATAAATCGTTTTTACTGCATTATTAAACTTGAATTATATTTAATCCCTGCAATTGACAAACATATACACATATTTAAAACAAAAACAAAAAAAAAAATCATTGCATGCTTTTGGGCTCTTATCGACCGGTTTATATCAAATTTAATTATTTCCAACTAATTTTGAATGCCACGCCAAAAGCAGCTTCAACTAAAGTACCGTTAAATGCTTCTTATGTTATCTACACCGACGCAAATGGACAGGTACCGTTATTAGATTTAATTCACCCACACCTCCATAGGTGCCTATGTATGTGTTGTCCTGTATGTACGTGTATTTATGCAGCATTAACGCCTGCCGGTTATGCAACGAAATTTATATAATTTGCATTAAATAAAATGCGATGTTAGGCTTTAAAATTGACGCAAAACGAGTATAAATTACTCGTGTTTAAATACAGACAATTTAGTTTGTCATAAAATTTGTTATTGTAATAGCATTTACTAACACCTGGAAAACACTAATTAACTAGCGAACAAAAGTTCGGAAGTGCTTTTTTCATGTTCACACTAACGGATATGGCATTTTTGATAAATACTCTAATTTTTTATGCTGCAGAGCGCCAAGCGCCACTCATCTACATTTACTAACACAAATAAGCAATGAGTTTTCACTAATTAACGTTTTTACTATACTTTTAGGCGCTTACTAACAACAAAGTTCTTTGCATATAATATTTGAATTATAAAAATTGTTTTTTCTTTATCAAAACGAATATTAGTTTTAGTAAATATTTTATATATATTTTTAGAATATTGTATAAGTGAAAAAATAATTATAAGTATTTTAGTGAAGTTTGTTTGTTGGAATTTATTGATAGAAAATTACGTAGTTTATCAATGACTAGAAGTTGTTATATAATATTAGTGAAATAAGTGAGAAGAAAAATTGTAAAATCCTTTTTTCTGCAAAATCATAAATGTCGCTAAATTTCACAGAAATTCCAATGCAATTAATAGGAAAATTGTGTAATAAATTTGAAAATGAATTTAGTACAAAAATGAACTCACTTTACAGAAAAGTGTTTGTAGTTTAAAAACGAGCTTATGTTCAGTCAAGAATTGGCATTTGAAGTAGCAAACAATAAGAAAGGCATTTAAGAGTGTATGAATAGTTTTTTCTTCGTGAGTCTTTGTACTAAATGCAGCCGATTAGTACTAAATACTTCTCAGTAATAAGCAAATTAACTCGACGCAACGCAAAAAGCTTCAAAGTTAACTATAAAGATAGCGCTAAAATGATTTTGAAAACACTAAAACATGCTGAAATAGTTAGAAAGCAGTCGATTGCACTAAAAAATTCATTTGATAGCTTAACTTGATACGACGAACATTGTCTCCAATTTGGTACACCTCCTGTTTGTTTAAGTTCTGCGTGCTTCCAAAATGCATTTGCTACTTACACGAGTAAACAATAACCAGTACTAAGCTGAGTAATATAAATTGTAGTAACAATAAGCTAAGTACTAAAACTATTCTGGAGCATACTTCAAAGCCCTTATGTGGTAAGTTCCTCAAAAGCATGCGTTATTTTCTAAAACTAAACGTATTTTTCTTCTAAAAAGTTCTTAAGTTCTTTTAGCCAAACCAAATAGCTACTTTGGGCGTTAATTCTTCATATTTTCTTAAAAGTTCTTAAAAAAATATGACATCTTCTAACATTACACATAGGTGCATACATATGTATCCTCCGATGTACCGAAAAGTTTCCCACAGCTTCGCAAAATGCTGTTTTGTCATAAGTTCACCAAAAGTGTGAGATTTTCAAAAAAAAAAATGTATGTTTCCATTTGCTTATTCTAAAACTGTTCCGAAGAAGCAGTTTTTTGTGCAGGCTACCTAATTATTTAATAAGCTCTCCGCATACACGGAATTCCTATTTGCATAAATCGGTTTCGGTACTTCTGTACGGCACTTTCCGTGTTTTATGCGCATAAGTTGTACTAAAAGTATTTTAAAGTTGTACTAAAATTGTACTAACGTTGTACAAAAAGCGCACTGAAGTTGTACTAAAAGTATTCTAAAGTTGTACTAAAAGTGTACTAAAGTTGTACTAAAAGCGCACTAAAGTTGTACTAAAAGTATTCTAAAGTTGTTCTAAAAGTGCATTGAAATTGTACTCGAAATGTGCTGAAATTGAACTTAAATTGCGCTAAAAGTGTACTAAAATTGTACTAAAAGTGCACTGAAGTTGTACTAAAAGTATACTAAAGTTGTTCTATAAGTGCACTAAAATTGTACTAAAAGTGTACTAAAATTGTGCTAAAAGTGCACTGAAGCTGTACTAAAAGTATTCTAAACTTCTTCTAGAAGTGCATTAAAATTGTACTCGAAATGTGCTGAAATTGTACTTAAATTGTGCTAAAAGTGCACTAAAATTATACTAAAAGTGTACTAAAATTGTACTAAAAGTGCACTGAAGTTTTACTTAAAATGTACTAAAAGCGTACTAAAATTGTACTAAAAGTATTCTAAAGCTGTACTAAAAGTGCACTGAAATCGTACTTAAATTGTAGCCAAAATTGTACTAAAATTGTACTAAAGTTGTACTAAAATGTACGGAAAAAGCACCAGCTGAAACTATTTATTTAAAAGGCAAAAGCTGACACTACAGTTAAACCAAATATATATAGAAAAAATGCTTACAAATAAACATAAAATTTAAAAAATACAAAAAATAGCTACACCAACTTTAAAGTTAATCTTTACTTTACTCTACACCAACCCTTCAACTTTAAAGTTACATTAAGTGTGAAAAATGTGCCCGAAAGTAATATTCTAAAAATATGTGGGGCATGTCAAAAAGGTGTATTAGTGGAGGTGTACTAAAAATCTGGCGAAAGTACTTATAGGCATCCAAACTAATTGAAATTCTAAAAATAAAGTAAAGTATGTAGGTGTATATTTAGTACTAATTCGTACTGAAATTCATTTAAAGCCGTGAAATATACTAAATGTATATTTTCGGGTACTAAGTTGTGCATTTAACAAAATCTTCGCACTCCACAAATTGTTGGCGAGGCTCGGCTAAAGTACTTTTGCGAAAATTTTATATCACTTTGTTCGAAGTGAGTTCATTTTTGTACTTTCTTATATTTAAGTTATTATTTGGTAAGAAATTTATAAGGCAATCTGTCCTATCGAAAAGGCAAAAATATGAAAGCTAAAGAACTAAGCAAACATATACATTTTTTATTGTTAATTTTTTTTTTTTAATATCTAAGTTATTCGAACTCCGCTCTGTAGACTGCGGTGAAAAACATATACCATCAGAGAGCAAAAATTTATAATATATATCATATATTACATACGAACATACATATGTCATATACACACAAGTCCGGCAATGAATTCTCCACTACTCACAATATGAACTTCCAGCTTTGCCCGCCCCAACCCTTTAACCAGCAACCGACAACCGACAGCAACAGTAAAAAACAGGCATTAGCAACTCCAATTACGCCCACATACACGCCCCAACACGCGCTCAAACATACAGTAATTGTCCCAACTCAAATTTGTCCACTAACAAAAACTTTTCAACGAAACATTTAACTTAACTTCTTCCATCCAACTCATGCAGCTGCACCAATAACACTGCGAGCCAAAAGCTGCACTAAAATCGTAATTAAATAACCGCAAAAGCATTTGCTTGTAAAACTTTCCAAAATATATGGAAAAAAACACGTACAAAACACTTTATATAAGAAAGAGTGCCGTAATGGATGCAACGAACTAATGAAACGAGCGAGTGCACAATTGTGCTGCTGTAGTTCGCCAGTTCTTCAGACCTCCGCGCACTTTGAGCTTTCGTTATTCCTTCGAACATTAAATGCTTAAATTGTCAACAAGTGGCCGTTGGCGTTGCCAATAACCCAATCACAATCACAAAAACAACCATTGTCGCCGTCACTCCCACTCACTCACTCACTTTTACGATGCTCTCACGCCAAAATAAAACAAACAAAAAATCACTGCCGCCCGTTATGTTATAAAACAAATAACTCATTGAGCGTAAACATACACAGTGATAAACTGCTGCTGCGCATTTTATCTGTGTGCAGAGTGGAGTAGAGTGTGGGTGCGTACCAGTGTGAGTGTTGTGTCTGGGAAACTTTGCGAAACTGCACTTGCAGTGAAATTTGCAAGCAATAAACAGTATATTTATATTAGTTGCAGCCAATAAAAAAATGTATGAAAATCTCAATAAAAATCAATGAGCAATTTTTTCAAGTGTAGTAGTGCCTGAGCAGCTTTAAAGCGCGAAAGATGCAAGAAAGTATTTTTTTATGAGGAAGCAATTGCAAAAGTTTATTTAAATGTTCATAAAAATAGTCAGTGCTGATACTAAGTGCAGGTAGTTATTAATTTGGTAATTGAATTTTACCGGATTTTTGTGGCGGAAAGCTTCATTCAAGCAATTTTAAATAACACTTTGTAGTAGCAAAAATTTTGGTGACATGAAAGAGTTGTAACGAATGAGTTGCGAGTTCGGTTTCTCTAACATAAGTAAGGCAAAGCTAAGCTTCATTGGATAGTAGCTGTATTATGGATCATTCCACTAAGCTTTAATGGTCAGTGTTGATAATATCACCCAAACAATAAATTATTTTCCAGACACTCATTTTGGTTTTCAGTTTTCTTCCAAAGGCTTCGTTCATGCAGATTTAAATAACTATTCTTAAATATTTATAATATTTGAGGTTCCAACAATTTTTGAGAAAAAATCAAGCTTCGCTGCTCATTAGTTATATTACAGACTTCTTAAAGTTCAGACACAAAAATGTTACACTCAAATAACGGAGCATCTTCTGCTTCTTAATTAGCGCGATAACCGCTTATGCGATTTTGGCCGAGTTTAACAAAGCGCGCCAGTCGTTTCCTTCTCGTGCTAACCGGCGCCTGTTGCACACACCCAGTAAAGCCACGTTCTTCTCCACCTGTTCTTACCAACGTAGAGGTGGCCTTCTTCTGCTACCACCAGCTGATACCGCATCGAATACTTTCAGAGCCGGAGCGTTTGTATCTATTCGCACGACAACATTCACATTCTATAGTTAAATTGGCGACCTTCAGCAGAAGCTTTGAAATGTGCTTTTTCACTAACCCTTAAAGCCCAACATCAACAATTTAGTATTACATAAAAATTGCTTGTAACATTTTCTTCCCAAGAAAAAATGTCTTCGATTTACTACCGACTACGAGGAATGTTATAAGCAGTTATCTAATTCTGCACTGCATTACTCTCCTAAACTGACTGAATTGCATTGCTCCCTTTTAGATTGCTTGGAGTACAGGTAATAATGGTTTGTCTGCTATTAGTTGACTCAGATCTTGAGCATAGATTTTTGCGTCAAGAAAAATTACACAGATTTTCCAAATCGTCTCCGTCCTCCTCTCTAGACCTTTTGAGATAATATGCACTCATTTGCAGCACCTTGACGACTGTTACTCATAATTGAGCAATGGAGACTTTAATTAGCAATAGAGGCACTGCTATAATGAGCATTGAAGTTTGGTCAGCTTGGTGAAGCTTATTGAGAAAGTTCTCAATTTAGAGTATTCCTCGAAGCCTATGCACCACAGTAGTACAAATTTCCCAATATTATATACGACTCGCATAGTCGAACGGGATTCTTAGAAATAAATGCTGTGTGCTATGCCATAGGAATTAATGTAAACAAAATTCCTTGAAGAAACCAGATAGAATTATAGTTAGAGGTTATGAGCTTCAGAGCTTTCTTTTTCAAACTAAAAAAATCTTAATCCATTTTCGGGTGTTTTCAAAACCAAACTTGTTAGAGTTGAATATAAAAATACAAGTTCTTCACAGGAAAAGCTCCTTTTTTTCAAGTTAGATTCTCTTATGAGCTTTAGAGCTTTCCTTCCAAAAAATAAAAATTAAAAATTTTCGGGTATTTTCAAAACCAGAGGCTCAATACATTTTCAACTAGTTAGCATTTCATCATCAACTTCAGAGCTTTTTGAAACCAAAAAAAAAAATACTAAAAAATTGTCTGGTAATTTTAAACTTGTTAGAGATCGATGTAGCAAATACAATTATGGAGACAGCTTAGGAAATGTATTTCATTCGTTAGAATTCTGTATGAGCTTTTGCTCTTTCTGTTAACAGCTTTCAAACTAAGAAAAGCAAATTTTTCTGGAATCGTCAAAAATAAACTTAAATAAACGGACTCGAATACAGAATAGGCTAAATTTAAAAAAAAATCTCAATACATTTTCATCTAGTTAGAGTTCCTTATGAGCTTTGAGAGTTTTTTTTTAAAACCAAACAAAAAACATATTTAAAAATGTTCTGTTATTTTTTTTTTGTTTGGGTCACTTTCAACTATTTAGAATTTGTGATGAGCTTTAGAGCTTTCGTTTTCACACTAAACAAAAAAATAGTGAAACATTTTGTGATGTTTTCAAAACTAGGCTTATAAAGAGCTCAACATAATACACACATTTTTAACCAGTTCAAATTCTTTACGAGCTTTCGTTTTCAAACTCAAAACAGAACTATTACAAATTTTTCTAATATTAGTCTTAGAGCTTAATTTTTGAAAATTAAAAACCGCTTCAAAAGTTTTGCTAATACTTTCAAAATAATACACTGTAAAGAGCTCCATATAAAGGCACCAACATGGTGGGAAAAAAGCTCAATACAGCTGCAAAAAAAATTCGACCAAGAGCTTTAGTCGCTGCTGGCAGCCTCTGAGTGCTATTTGATATTAATCTAAATCAGATGATCCTTGTACTATTATTTGTAACTTAACTTCCTCGCATGAGCTACTTAATTTAGGCTTAATATCTGTGAAATTTTGTTACGTAGTAGTTTCTCGCCATTGTGCGCAAGTTGCTACGTTGAGCGCCAAACCCGATATAGGTTCATTCATTCCTTTAATACGAAATTAAATAAAGTGTTTTTTAAATATACAAAACATAAAGAAATTTTGTAAAAGCAGGTAACCAAGTAGCCCGTTTGCATGAGCCTAAAAGCTGGAAAGCTTTTTGTGACGTAAGTTCCTGCCAGTCTGCTGAAATGCCAACTAGGAGCATGTTTGAGAGGAAAACTTCGTTTTTGTAAGCTTTTAAAAAGCTTTTACAGGCTTAGAGGTTATTTTGCATACCTCGATATTGCGACTTCGAGCTTCGATTTTCTTTAAATCCTTAAAAAAAAGATAGCTAAATATACATTTTTTTTCTATGAACTTGTTGGCTGTGCGGTGTGGCGAGCTTTAAAGCTGTTTAAATTTTTTTCCGTGTATTTTCATTAAACTCACTTTTCAATATTTTCAAATATCTTAAGAATTCGGTTTGCTGCTTTTATACTCATTAAATGCTTTCAATTCAAATAATAGAATTACTTAAATAGGCAATAATAATTTTTAATCATTTTTAACAATACATACAGATAAATGTGTATGTGTGTGTGTGGCTCACACGCACTTGTTTATTGTCTTAGCTATTAGAAATATATTTAAAATTAAATTAACATTTTTTCAATAAACCATTTTTTCTCTATTTTCATTTTTTATATATTTTATTGCGTGACAATTCGCCTATCAAACAAAAACCAATATGCCATACAGCCCATACGGATCGGCGCGTACTATATCCACAATGTCCGGTGCTAATTAATGGCATTTTTTATACAATTAGGTAACAAAAAAAGTTTTTAATTCAAAAAAATATTAAGTCTTTTTAGTTGCGGCTTATAAAGCTTTAATCAAACTACTGATAAAGCTTACATGCTCTCAAAGCTTACATACATACATATGTACTCTCTGAAGCTTATTTACTATTAGTAGCTTATATGTAATACAGCGAAAATCTTAAAAGCTTACACACATGCATTATCCCCTAAAAAGTTTTTGTGTGCTTTTTTAGCGACTTTGTGTACGGAAGAAACTGTGTCTCGCATTTTTTGTTTTCGATTTTACTTAAGTTCGAAAATTAGCGATTTATTAGAAACTTTAGCTTAATTTCGATGTGCTTTTTATGTTCAGAATTTCCCCGTTTAAAAGCGCTCCGTAAATATATCCTCTTTCAAAGAATCGCAAGCATTTAGAAACATAATTTGTTGGGAGGTTTGCGGCATAGCAGTCTTGGGCGCTTTGAGAAAGCTCAATCAAAACATACAGACTTAAGCATCTACTGAGTTAGTTTCAGTTGAGAGTCCAAGCCTAAGTGGCTGAGCTTACAAAAAGCTCAACGCAAAATATCACTTTGATAGAATCTCGTACGAGAAAAAATTTCGCTTCAAGCGTTATTCCAAAATTTGCTTTTATTAGGAAAAAAAATCCATAAATTGGCAAATACTAGGAGAGGTTCTAGCTGAAAGCTTGCAAAGCCTATTTCATTTTAATTAAAGAGCGTTTTTGAATACGACATGTATGGTAGGTGCAAAAAAGTACATAACTCGGCAAAGAAGCTTTGCAGCTATCGAGCTTTAAAGCTTAAAAGCTCCGAAATCCACTTTTTCTGTGGTTCAGATTTCAAAACGCATACGCAAAAAACAATCCTCGCATAAAAATTGCAGTTTTAATTACAAAATTTACTTCAAGTGCTTAAAGCCACCTGAACAAAGCTCTTCATAACCTAGAACTGAGCTTTCTAACTTAGAACTTTATTATTTTTTTATATACATTTTCCACCAAACACATGTTTTGATATAATTCGAGCTTTTACCAAAGGGGTCCGCAAAGCTGCTCTTGACTCATATAAAAACGCCACACTTTCTTAAAACAAAAGTGGTCGGCAAATCCCATACTAAATTTTCAAAAATATCCCTCAATTTTTGCTGGTACTCTACTACATTCACCTGAAAACGCCTCTCTTTCATGCCCAACTCTTCTCTCCACACTTTTATCACCAAAATCCGTACTCAGAAACAATTTTAGAATTTTTCAAATTCACTTAATGTAACTAGAATATTTCGAGATTAGTTTTTTATAATACTCGTAAAATTTAATCAATTGTCAACTTGTATATATGAATTTTCTTTCTTTTTCTCTTTCTCTTTTTTGTATATTTCTAGTGCCGCCTATTAGGATATGTAACTGTTACTGCATAAGACAGCCTATTAGTTCATAAGCTCACTGAAAAATTCAAAATCAAAAATCAAAAATCGAATATCGAAAATCAAAATTGAAACAAAATCGTAGCCAAAAGAAACAAAAAAAAAATCGAAAAAGAAAAAGTCAAAGTAAAAAATTCAACATTCCTTAGTGAAAATTTACAACACTTGCACTGCAATTAAAATTAAGCAATTGAGAATAAGTTCAATCACAAAATAATCAAACGAAAGCATTTAATTGAGAAATTAGCGAATTGCAATCTTCAAAATGATGAAAGCCACAACAAATAAATCGAGCGTTTAAAAAGCGCGCGAAACGCGTGCAATACTGAGAAGTGAGTTGAAAAAGTGAGTTGAATAACTTTTTGCTTACAACTACAACTACAACAACAACTTAACTCGTAACTGTTTACATGTGAAAGCTTCAAGCTTCCGCTTATGCTTTCGGGCTTCAAAGCTTACAATTCTTACTTGCTTACTTGCCGCAATATTTCCACTACTTCTACTACTTCTTCAGTTAAAGTACGAAATTATTTTTGCGTACGTATGTCGCGCTGCAGCTTTAAAGCTTTTTACCACTTTTAGCATACAAATTAGCTTTCAACTCTTATTTTATTATAATCAATGAAATTTAGTCAAATATTTCTCCCTAGCAAAATTTACTTGCTATCTTAATTACTTTTTTTTTGTGGTATAATTGTGCTTTTGGCATTGTTCTACACCGGTTATGCGCCTAAATGTATGTGATAGTGTTTGTATGTTTATGAGTTTGCAGAAAAAATGGATTAGTTTAAATTGTGAAATGGTGGATTTTAAGTTCTATTAGTGAATACGTATTTATTATGAAACAAACAAAAAATATCTATAATTACATAGCTCTTTAGCTTTCATTTAAGTTGGCATTTATAAATTTTAATTATTATTATTCATTTTTAAGAAAGTTTTCAAAGTGTATCCTTAGCAATAACGAGATAATTGTGATAGTTTTGGAAACTACTAACCCGAAAGCGAATAGTCGCTTCGAGTGTGGAAATGGAAACTCATTTTGATATAAATGTTGCCTCAACGCAAACTTTTTAAATATATGAAAAGCTTCAACACATTTTAAGTAATAATAATTGAGATTTTATGTAGTCATTAAAAGAAATGTATGAGCTAACCAACGCAAGTTTCATGAAAGCTAATCACAGTACAAGCGAAAGCTCTAGATGCCTAGTTAAGCTCATCGGTTGGTAAAAGTGCTGTTTGAGTGACACACCCCAGACTCAATGAGTACAAAAGGTGCAATTTTTGTTACTTAATTGAGCGCAGAAGCAAGTAATTAGTTTTCCAGAACCTGAAAGCTACTAAATAGTTTTATTTCAACTAAGAAGCTTTCATTTGCTTATTTAGCTCAGCAAAAATTATATTTCTTGCTGTTTACACCAAAAAAACAAGCACATACCCCGAATGTGACTAAAATTGCATAGCTAAAATTGCACAGCATTGCAAATTTTATTGTTGAAGTCAAGTGTTAAGTTTCATCATTTTGAAAGCTTAGTTACTTACTTACTGCTGTCCTAAACTCCATGTGCAGAATAGGGCCTTACTAGTGCTTACTAGAAGAATCCATACAAAATGAGCTTGTCTAGATTTTCCAAGTTTGGTTTAATATGTGTGTGTGTCATTTTTCGTATAGAGAGCTTAAAGCTTAGATTCCAAAGTGCAACATTTTTTTATTTTATTTTTTTCTTGCGCAAGTATGAGCATAAAATGCACAAAAAGCTGAAAAACTGCGGTTTCTTGTCTATTTTCTATCATTTCTTTTTCTTTTTGTCCGATATGCGATTTTATTGTAAGAGCTTTTAAGCTCACTTAACTTAAACGTGAATATGTTTAGGCTTTTTTTTATTTAAAAACTTACTCAGAAATAATTAGCACAATTAGCATCCACAAAATATTAAAAACGCGAGTGGCTTTCATATTCCAACAGCTTTAAGCTTTTCGTAGACAAAAGCTTGAACCATTTGCCATTTTACTGATAATTACAATTTTGTCGCTAAATGAGTTTTGCATGCATTATTGACATATTTTTGAAGAAATCGAATGTGTTTTTTCTAGTTCAGTGGCTCCAAGAGCTTAAATTTTTCAGTTATTTAAAAAAAAAATGCAAAAAATAGGAGAATATGAAATCTGGAAAATGAATTCAAGTTGACGAAAAGAATAAGCTTTCACCATACTATACCTGCATAAGTATAAGCTTTCGCACAGTATAAGCTTTCTCTCACTCACATATGTGCAAAAAAGCATTTAATTTTACTGCTTTTAAGCTCTTCAGCGGCAAAAGCTTCGCCGGAAACCAATATCGTGTGCTATGAGAGTGTAACAAATTGAGCTTAATTGCTTAGGCGAGGCAAGCATACAGGTTTCACTTTAATTATGAGCTTTTTTCACTGCATTCTTATTTATGCGCAACGGCGGCAGCAAATTCCATTTCCATACAATAAATGACTAAACGCTTTCTCGTCATCAACATTTTTAGCTCCTGATTTGCGTTGTTATAGATGCAAGGTGGCGCAAAATTAATAACCCTATTGGAAGACTTAAGTTTTTGTCATTTTTGGCAAATGTTGGCGTACGTCAATTATAGTTGCTTTGACAAGCAATGAAGCGCGTAGAGGTCAAAATAAAGATTTCCATCACACAATTTAATTTTTTTTAATTTAATTTAGTGAAAAAGTAATTAAAAACAAGGATGATTAATTTTGCGCCACCTTCTGTACTATCAATTAATTATTTATCAAAAAAATATGTATACATAATGCCATAGTCTAATTCGTAATTGTGAAAAGTTTAGCATATTAGCGAGCGTTTGTCAAAAAATAGCACAGATTTTTATATTAAAGCAAAAACAAAAAACAAACCATCAACGCGCGCACCATCAATCCACTTAATGGCATTCTACAAATTATAAAACAAATTCAATACCAGCAAAAAAAAAACACAAACTGCATTTAAAAAAGTGCCGGTTACCCTAGCAGCTGCCAGCGAAATGCCGTAACTACCCGATTTGTACTTGGAAATTAATCATATTTACATAAAACCAATTTATATTCGTATTTAATATTATTATTGATTACCTTTATAATTATTATTAACTCATAGTAAACATATGATACTAATTTTTGCTCTTTTTCTTTCTTTTTTCTTCTCTTCTCATTTTTTTGTATACATTTTTTTTTTGTACAAAAATCAAACAAAAAATTTTCAAATTATCGCAAAAAAAATTATTTGATTTTGTAAACATTGAATTGATTTTGATGACGCGCTCTGCTCAAAAACTTCTTTTCATTTCTTGCCAATTTGATGAATTGATTGATTGGTTGATTATTTGATTTACTGTATTATTGTTGAGCAACTTTTTGTGCCCGCATCCGTATTGAATCCGTAACCGTTTCGTAACGTATTTGAACCGCATCCGCATCCGCCATATGCATTGCCATACAATAAAACAACAACTACAACTACAACTACAACTACTCGTACTACACTCTATCGACATTTATAAAAATAAAAAAAAAACTATTTGAAAAAAAATCGTACAACAATCCAATAGTTACTGGACACCCTCCCGGTGTGCCAAGATTTCAATAGATCTATGTGCAGTCGGTTAAATTGTAGATTCGTTCATTTAACTGAAGGTAAGTGCATGCCATTGAATTTTTAGTTAACTGGTTGATTTCCTATCTAGATTTAGTATATTTCCAATTCTTATTTTTTTTTTATATTAAATTTTTGGTTTTACCTTATTTCTGTTTATGTAAATGTATGTGTATCTAGCAAACTCACTACACTACACGCCTTCCGCGAGAAATCTCTTGCCTCAACCTTTAACGCTTATTTTCATATAATTTTCGCGTACTTCATTTAATGTAGTAATTTTTGCAGTTATTGTATTTGCAAGTAGCGAATTATAGCTTATAAAAGTTTATAAAGAAAAATTTTTATAAAAAGAAACATTTGTAGAAAGAAAAATATGTTGCTTGCGTCACAAAAAAAAAAAAGTCAAAGTGATAAGCGTGAAAGTATACTCACTCGGGTATGGCGAAAACTGAGTTATATTTAGAAAAAAGTGTTAACCACCTATTGATAAGTTTCGACTATTTACTTATTTATTTTGTAATTTCGATCTATAAGAATTAAAAAATATATTTTTTTACATATTATTCATACTACCGCAAGCAACATACAAAGCAAAGTTTTGAACTTTGGGTATAAAACAATGGCATATTAAATAAAATTAACAATTTTCTCTACCAAAAAATCGCCCTAACACAAGACGCATTCATTAAAAGTGGTGCCCCTAAATCAACAACAATATTTTGAACGTTTGATTGGCAAAGTAGAAAACAAGGAATGAATTCGGCTTATTTCATTCTGGACTGAGAGCAAGGCGTATTAATTAAAGGTGGTCGCACTAGACCAACAACAATGTTTTGTACGTTTGCTTGTCACGGCAAAGTATTGGAGAAGTAGAAAACAAAAACATAATTCGCCTTGTTTCATTCTGGGCTGACAGTCACATGGACATGGCGAAAGAAAAAAAAAACAAATCAGCTGATTCACCAATACCACCTTTAATAGATTCGCCTTGTCCTAACAACACAAAATGCGAAATCGCAAATGATGAGCGCACACTTTTGGCATTCGCCCTACTACGGTTTATCGAAAATAAGTACCGGTGAAATATGTGGCTCTGGTTGCAAGCAACGAATGTGAAGCATTAAATGCTTTCAAAATGCGATGAAATTATTCTTCTCGGGCATTATGATTGTTGGCTGTGTGGCATTTCACACCGTCCTATAGTGGGGATTTTTTGACACACTTTGTGCAAAAATGGTTACAGGAATCCATTTTTAATCAATTTTAATTTTTTTTTCTCTCTTAAAATGGTCGTGAATGATTTCGGATTTTCGGCCGTCATAGCCGAATGGGTTGGTGTGCGTCTACCATTCGGAATTCACAGAGAGAACGTAGGTTCGAATCTCGGTGAAAACACCAAAGTTAAGAAAAACATTTTTCTAATAGCGGTCGCCCCTCGGCTGGTAACGGCAAACCTCCGAGTGTATTTCTGCCATGAAAAAGCTCCTCATAAAAATATTTGCTGTTCGGATTCGGCTTGGAACTGTAGGTCTCTCCATTTGTGAAACAACATGAAGGCGCACACAACAAATACGAGGAGGAGCTCGGCCAAACACCCAAAAAGGGTGTACGCGCCAATTATACTATATATATATAAATGATTTTGGAAGGGATTGTGTAGACCAGAATTTCAATTTTTTTTTTTTATTATATCAAAACACACCTTTCAATTGGGCCATTATTTGTGATTTCGGGGTCAAATTGAAAAAATAAAAAAAGTTATTTGTATGTTTTTGAAGGTGCTGAATCAGAATTTGTTATTCATTTGACCTTCTGTGGTCACATTGAAGGTCAGTTCAAAGTCAAACACAAAATCTTCGACTGAATTTAAAAACCAAATTAAAAATTAAAAAATTACTGATATGTACATATATATGTTTTTGAGGGTGCTGAATCAGAATTCATTTGACCTTCTGGGGTCACATCGAAGGTCAGTTCAAGGTCAAACACAGAATATTCACTGGAAAAATTTCAAAAATTTTTTTCAAACGTTCTTGGGGTGTCCAAGTTGTTATTCATCTGTCTTTGCGGGGTTAAATTGAAGGTCAGTTCAAGGTCAAACACAGATTATTCACAGGAAAGATTAAAAGAAATGAAAAATGTATGTCTATGTTTTTGAGGGTACTGAATTCGTTATTCATTTGTTTTTACGGGGTCACATTGAAAGTCAGTTCAAGGTCAAACACAAAGTATTTCCCGGAAAACTTTCAAACAAATTTTTCCAAATGTTTTTGGGGTTGCTGAGTCCGAATTCGTTATCCATTTGTCTTTGCGGGGTTAAATTGAAGGTCAGTTCAAGGTCAAACACAAAATATTTCCCGGAAAACTTTCAAAAAAGTTTTTCCAAATGTTTTTGGGGTTGCTGAGTCCGAATTCCTTATCCATTTGTCTTTGCGGGGTTAAATTGAAGGTCAGTTCAAGGTCAAACATAGAATAATCACGGTAAAAAAATTTAAAAAAATTGATACGTACAAGTTTTGAGGTTGCTGAAGCAAAATTCGGTGTCCGTTTGTGCTTGCGAGGCTAATTCTAGCTCTATTTCGATCTGGCTTTATTCCATGGTAAACAATAGCCTTGACATTGAGGAAAACACTCCTGAATTAGGTTGATTAGAGCTTCAATAAAAATGCCAAACCAAATTTGAATACATAAAATTTTTTATTTTTTTTAATTTCTTTGGATTTTCCATAAAAAACCCTTACTCAAAATGTATATACAAGAAATAATAAGAAAATAATAAATAAAATTTAAAAAAATTAAAATTCTGGTCTAGACAATCTCTTCCAAAGTCCTTTACGAGCACTCAAAAAAAATTATTAAAATCGGTCGAAAATTGCCTTCTCTAAAGTGTATGAATAAAATGTTTCCGAAAAATCCCCATTGTGTGTCGCCTGCTTATCTTGGATGCTCTGCTTTGCAACCTACAAAGGTTCAAGAGCTTATATTGCGTTTGCGCTAGAAGCTCTGTACACTTTTGTGTATCAGAAGAAATGAGTCCAAACGCAATGAAAGCAGTAGTTTCTTCACTGTTGGCTCTAACCAACCTTGTGGGGGCTGAGAGTAGGCATGCGACGAGAATAGTAAAAAAGCTTTGGTAGCTGAGAGTCCATATATGACCGCAAAGGGTTAGCTTTCTAAAGCAGCGCAAGAAATATGAAGTAAATATTGAAGTCCATTGAGTATACTTTCAGCTCGATCACTTTTGGTCAGCACCAATTTGCACAAATGCAAAAAATAAGCTTACTTGCAGTAGAATATTAATGAACAAATTTGTTAATGGTGAATTATTGATTAGCCTAGAAGTCCTTTCGCTTGTCCCAAATTGCCCTGCAATTTTCGCAGTTTTATCAATAAATGACTATGGTCATCAGCAATAACCGCCTAAGTATACTATCCCCTTCAGACCCAAAAAATCAACTACGAGTATTTGCTTCGAGAATGGGCAATACCTGCCAAGAAAACGTTGCACATACATGGGTGATTTTTTAAGAGCTATAACAAAGTTTTTCAAAACAACACACGTAAAATTCCGAAAAAGGCATGCAATTTTTATGTAAATCGATAGTAAAGTCCATATAATTTAATGTTTGAAGATTATTTCATGCAAATGTTGACCGCGACTACGCTTCAAATGGTCCATCCGCTTAGCCCAATTTTGGCATACTATTTCCAATGTTTCGGCCGGTATCTCACATATAAATGCTTTAATGTTGTTTTCCAATGCGTTAATTGAAGCAAGCTTGTCTGAATAGACATGAGCCCCACAAAAAATAATCTAAAGGCGTTATATCGCACGATCTGGGGTGCGAATTGACAGGTCTCGAACGTGAAATAAAATGTTCACCGAACTCGCCTCTCAACAAGTCCATTGTTACGCGTGCTGTGTGGAATGTGGCACCGTCTTGCTAAAACCACATGTCATCCAAGTCAAGCTCTTGCATTTTAGGCAAAAAAAAGTTGGTTTTCATTTCACGGTAGCGCTCACCATTCACAGTTACGTTACGATTCGCAGCATCTTTGAAGAAGTACGGCCCATTGGTACCTCCAGCCCATAAACCGCACCAAACAGTGACCTTTTCTGGATACATTGGTAGCTCTTGCAATTCTTCTGGCTGATCTTCACTCCAAAATCGACAATTCTGTTTATTTACGTACCCATTAATCCAAAAATGAGCTTCGTCGTTGAACACAATTTTTCTATAAAAAATAAAATTAAAAAAATTAATAATAAATAATAATAAATTAATAAAATTCAATGATTTGCAAGCGTTGTTCGTTTGTAAGACGATTCATGGTTAAATTATAGACCAAACTGAAGATTTTTGACAGTGAAACAATATACGAAATGTGCGTCAGCTGTTAAAACCAACTGTTTAAAAAGATAACAGCTAAAAAATCACCCTTTGCTTATTATAATAGATATCGCCATTATTTTTTTTCACAGCATAAAATAAGTGTTTATGCTAATTTCCACAGACTCATATAAAAACAATATCTTTGAGTTATTTTTGAATTATGACACTATTGAAGTAAATGGGCGACATGTCTACCGATAGACTGAATCGGTTAAGAAATGATTGAGTTATAAATGCCACGTATTTTGCTAGCAAAATTCTTTATTTACGCGAAGTATTTTCTACCTCCCTAACAGGGTTTTTAAGAGTTTTTAAGAGTTATTCGTAAAAATATATTCTAAACAGATATTTGTTGTTTTTTTTTTCTTTTTTTTTGAAAACCTTATTTTCGACTTAGAACGGCCTACAAACTATAGTTTTTTTTCACAATAATTATTACTCTTTAATTACTTACCTACTCAGAACAAAATGAGACTTGTCTGCAAAAGAATTATTCATAGGATTTCATTATTGGTTTCCTTGTAGAAAAAGTGACCTTCTATAATACTTAACAGTCATAACTGTCTACATATGTATACGCGAACATAAAGTAATGAGTATGATTCAAAAGCCTACCCTAGGCTCAACAGCACTCCTCATACTTGTGAAGCGAATAATTGATTTGTTGTAGCCAACTCTCTCAACTCTGAGCACTGCTTGGAGAACCAGAAAGAAATACGAAAAAACAAAAGAAAAACTTACCTAATAGTGACGTACCCACTTCATAATGTTAATCTCACTCTCTTTTCTATTCTCCATAACGCACACCCACTCCCCTAAGCTAAACAACGGGAAATACTTTGCCTCGCTCTAACCAATCAAAGCCTAACCAATTCGCTTCATCCAATTAGAGAAGTTGAAATGGAATAACTAATTTCGCTTTTTTTGGAGTCATATTGACTATAATGTCGAGGCCTGTAGGCATATGATCTTATAAAATATGATATCTAAGCCATGAAGTGCTACACCCGATTAAAAACAAATCACACTCATGATCAGTAACGCTTAAATTAGAGATCTTTTGAGCATTTTAGAAAGCTTCAAATTACTCTAGTATATTAGAATGATTGCCAGTCGCGACTCGCTAAATGGATATCAGTGTGTGCCACTGAGTTCGACGCTCACAAGAAAAAGCTATTTCTAATAGCTGTCGCTCCTCAGCATCCGACATTTATGTATGTACTTATATAATACGAGTATACCCGTACATGGCTTGTATGAGTTAGGGATTGTCGACTTTTTTTTTTTTAAGTTTGTTGATGAAAAAAAGATTTCTCTTAGTGGACAGCCTTCGCTGATGAATATTTAGAAGCTAAGAAACTCTTTCCATAACTTAACATTTTTCATTACTTAAAAGTTCATGGATTGTGATGCCCCATCAAGCATAAGAATTTTTACTGATTTGGAAGAAACATGGATAAATAAATCAGTGAAAGTTGGTTGGTTGGTTGGTTTAAAGTGGTGATTCTTCCAGAATCCAACTAGCGCTTCCGCGCCATTTTGTTGCGACATCCTCGTTAGCAACTTGTTTAACGGTTATTTACAGCATAACTATATCCAGTCTGTGCGGTTAAGGAACCTTATTAGGTTGTTAACGTCTAAGCCAGATAGTTGTTCGAGATTCTCGAACAGCGGTTGGCCCAGGGTTAACATTCTGTCCTTCCATAGGGCAGGGCATTCACAGAGGAAATGGAAGGTTGTCTCCTTTTTCTCCGGTTGTTTGCAACTGTGACAGTATGTATTGTGAGGGATACCCATTTTGGCTGCTTGTTCTCCGATAGACCAAAAGCCAGTTATGACTGCCGTTAGTCTCCAGGCGTCCCGTCGTTTCATTCTTATTAATGCCGACGATTGCTTGAGGTTGTAGGTGGGCCATAACGTTCTGCTAATTTTGCATTTCGTCTGGACTTTCCACCTACAGTCTGCGATTCGGAGGTATTTTTGGGAAATTGTGCTCTTGACTGCACCTAATGGTGTGAGTGTGAGTGAGTGAGTGAGCGTTATTCATGGCCGGTCCCCCTCTTGCCAGTTCATCTGCTTTTTTGTTACCTTCAATGTCCCGAGACCCAGATTAAGGTAACTTTATGGTTTTCACTCAAGATGGTGAGGCTATTCCTACTTTGTTCCACCACTTTGGAGGTTGTTGTGGCCGAACCCAGTGCCTGGATTGCAGCTTGGCTATCTGAGAGAATAGCGATATTACCCTTAAAAGAGAAATCTGCGATTAGTAACCTACAGGCTTCCCCAACTGCCAGTACTTCCGCCTGGAAGACACTGCTGGTATTAGGGAGACGCACAGACTTCCCAATTTTAAGTCTGTGGGAAGAGAAAGTCTGATCAATTTGGATTTCTAAGATATCACTGTAAAGCTAGTTTCCCACCCTTTTCATTTTTTGGGCAAACAGACTCCAAATATTTTCCACAAATATCATTACCTTGATTCTTTGAATAAAAATGTTTAGCACTTTTTTGCACGCCTTTTGAGTTTAATACAATAATTTAATAAAATTTCAATTTGATTCAACATGAATAAAAATAGGAAAATTATATATATTAATAGAAAACAAATCAAAATACATTGAAAAATAATTACATAGTAAAAAACAAATATGTATTCATAGGCTTGACATTCTTCACAACAAATTAAGCCATATTTTATTTGTCAAATTGACACAAAGAACTGATGCGTGCTAAACTCTTCTATCATTAGAGGTAGAAGAAAAATATTTTTAAAAACTAATTCTATTTATTCTTATTATTCTATTTATCAAAAAAATGTCGATTTTCGAAGGTACTTTCAAATTGGTCTAGCTCACGATCATCTTAATACTTTTCCGAAATAATTTAGTGGAAGGCTGGCAATATAATAGTCTTTTTAACTATTTAAATCCTTTGGGAAAATAGTACCAATTTTTGTTTCTATGGAGCGTGAACCATCCTCATGTACATATGTAAAATATGAATATGAAAATGCGTGCAAGCCCATAAGGAGACAAGTTGGTTTGACTACTATAGGCCTTACTACTAACCTGCTCTGCAGCTGAAGTAGTTCGTCTTCCAATTTTTTTTTCGATTTTTGCAACTGGTATTTTAGCATGGCATTGTTCTACAAAATCTCAATTGAAAGCCTATGCATCAGTATTTTACCATTTATTGAACTAGACAACCTAAGCATCTACATAATACCACTTGCTGAACTAGTTCCTAATAGACCAAAAAAATCAAATGATGAAATCCATCAACATTCGTTAAGTCCACGTTTTCTTTTTGTTTATTTTTGTTTTTTTTTTGTTTTTTTTTTGTTTTGTATTTCACCGCCAATTGGTCAGTTTGTAACTGGTCCAACCCTAGTCCATCTCGAACTAGTATGACTTTTCCGATCATGAACTAACATTTTTCTTGATCAGCTTGTATTTTTACCGCGCGATAATTTACTTTAAAGAATTAATTACAAGAATCAAAAATGATTAACCTAATTACTTCATAAAAACTAATGTTTGAATTAAAAAAAGTTGTATGTTATTTGAGCAGTTTAACATTCGATAGATCCACGTTTTCTTTTTGTAAATGTCTTCTTTTTCTCTTTTGTATTTGACCTTTTGTATTTTGCAACTAGTCCCAGACTAGACCATCTCGAACTAGTATGACTTGTTCTATCATAAACTGAAATGTTTCTTGAGCAGTTTGTTTTTTTTTAAGTAGGATAATTTAATTTCTAAAACTTCTTGTAATTTAATTAACTTAAGTAATTAATAAAAAAATGATGTAATTGAATTAAAAAAAATTATGGAAGCTAAGCAGTTTAACATTCCTTAGATCCTCGTTTTCTTTTTGTTTGTTTCGTTTTTCACCGGTAATTGCTCATTTTGCAACTGGTCCCAGACTAGACCATCTCGAACTAGTATGACTTTTCCGAACATGAACTAAAATGTTTGTTAAGGAGCAACTTTTACTGCAGGATAATTTAATTTAAAAATTCATGTAATTTAATTTAAAAAATTTATGTACGTAATTAAAAAAAAGTTGTATGAAATCTAAGAATTTATTTTCTAGCAACTTGAGATAAATATAATACATACCATATACATATAAGTATGACCCGCAGCACTGTTTTACAAGTACTCACCTCTATATGTATGTCTTATTCTCTCCTTCCACACGCATACACGCACACACACAAACAGGCAAAGAAATGTTGTATATAATATTTATTTTTGTAAATTGTTTAATATTTATAAATTTTTGAAAATATTTGAATATTTGCTAATTAAACTATTCGCGATCTTTTCTTTTCTCCTGACCTGGCGCTCCCTCCCCGCTCAATTGTGCGCGCATTCCCTTCTCACCGCTCGACATCACAGATGACAAGGTTGAAGTATGTGATCAACGTGTGGCTGTGTGTCGCGATCACGCCAACGGTCAATGCAGACGTAAACAATGTAAATATTATCATATACCGATTGTGTTGCCGCCGGCGAATGTCATGGCT
>JAYXIM010027207.1:0-19494 GCA_037575425.1 Anastrepha fraterculus
TGTTTAAAGTATTTATTAATCAATAATATATTTTCCTTCATTACTTACAATGTCTTCCCAACGTTTAAGCAAATTTTTACAATAATTCCCTGTTCAAAAAATTCTTTGTCCTTGGAGCCAAAATACGCTTCGATATCCCTTTTTAAAGCTTCTTTTGGGGAGTAGTTCATGTTACTCACATGGGATTGAAGTCCACGGGAAAGGTGATAATCACAAGGTTCAATATCCGTAGAGTATGGTGGATGCGGCATTAGCTCCCATCTGAGCTCGTTCAGCTTGCCTTGCGGTATGAGGCCATGGTGAAATAAAACTTTGCGTCTATTCACCAAAGACGGTCGATTTTTTTAAGTGCTTCATTCAGGTTTGATAGCTGAGCAGCAGTTATCGTCTGGTTTGGTTCCAGAAGTTCATAATAAACAATACCGGGCATATCCAACCAAATAGACAGGAGAATCTTCTTGGGGTGAAGGCCAACTCTAGGGATTGGTTCTGGTGTTTCATCTTTATCTAACCATTGGCGTTTGCGAGCGGGATTATTTCATCACCAGTATCGATACGGTTCAAATAACTTTCATTTTCAAGCCGTTGCACCAGTCGAGCATACACATTCACGCTCTGCTGAAGGTTGGCGACGACAAGTCTATGCGGAACCCATTTGCCCAGCTTTGAAACCTTTCCCAACTGAACCAGATGCCTGTGAACTGTTCCATGGGATGAGTTTAACCTCTGAGCTTTTATATTTTCACGAGTTCGAGCAAGGCGTCGGAGTTAAAGACTTCAGGACGACCAGCGTGCGGGGCATTCTCCACGTCGCAGTTACCACTTCGAAATTTTGAAAACCACTTTTTCGCAGTCCTTACACTCATGGTATCTCCTCGGTGAACAATGCTTATTTCTGCAGCAGCAGTGGTTGCATTTTTACCACTTTTATAAAAAAAGATAAAATATGCCTCTTATACGCGTTCGAAGATTCCATTTTATTTTTTAACAACTCGTTCTTCTATCCGCGATTAAATCACTTGTTGAATGCACAGTATATCAAAGAAAATATAAATAGTTCCGTTATATTCCGCGAATAATTTTTGGTATGCAAAAATCGTACAAAAGTGAAATTATGAGTAAAATACGCACGAACTTATAGACTGACCTGATATTTAAAACCACTTTTTTGAAAATATAGTCATTTGAAGCCTTAAAGCCCTTGAAAACAAAATTTTTTTTTTAAATTTAATAAGTGAACCGAAACAATATGGACAAATTTTTGTTTACTGGGTAGAATACCACAAACCCACGCAGATGACCTTATGTATGAGTAGTTTAGTGCTTTTGTACACCAGCAAGTAAATATTTAAGGTAAAGTATTAATTTGGTAGAAAATTTCATTCGAAACACCGCTGGCCGCAAATGTTCAGACACCAAAAAATTCTGAACTGTTTAATGGAAATCCGTCTAGTCATCATTTTTCATTTCATTTTTGTATGAGTGTAAAGAAATTTAAATCAACATAAACTTCTAGGAAAAATTGGGCAGAACAAGAAAATTAGTGTATTCGGAAAAATGCTATTCATAGATTTCGTATGAATTGTAATATTAGGAATGAATGTAAATTGCACCGTAAGCTGCTTGTGCGAATTTGGTTATTTCGGGAACACTTTAATACACGCGCATTTTCTTTACATGATATAAAATATATGTAAAGCCATTTAATCAAATTCTTGTAGTATTCGTAACAGATCTTAAGTAAAAGATTCGCCGTACATGTCTTTTCTATGTATTTCAAGAACCATATTTCAGTAAAAAATAAAATTATGTACATACTTATATATTTTGAATTTGTGTGAAAAAAAATATACAGTTCAGTTCATAATGCAAATGAGAATGCTCATAATGGTTGGTTGGTAATAATATATTTATAGACTAAGATCGTTTTTGGAGAAATTCGGAAAGGAATCCATTCGTAAGGTTGCCCAAACTTGGTACACTTATTGCTTCTCATTTAAATCCGACATAAATATAATTGAGATCAGATAAAAACCACGCTCACTTTTTATATGTTAAGACTGAATATCCGTTCGTCTGATATTGTAAAATATAACTCTATTTAGTATTGCCTATGAGTTACTTTGATTCCAAAAGTTAACTGACCGCCCAAATGGAATTTTTATAAAATGTGCGCGGATATGTAAAGCTCGTTGCGGACTTAAGGGGCTAGAAGTAGTCAGAATTTTCAAAAAATGAGATTTTTTTGCATTTTCTTAAAACATAATACTTTAAAAATATTGTGTGAAAATTGAACTGAATCCAACAAATACTTTTCGAGTTATTCAACAATTAACAAAGGGCGCTCGGGCGCTCCGGCGCATTCGAGAGCAAGTGGCTAGCAACAGCTGCAAGTAACTTTAAATGCGTTTTTCTCAAAACTATGTTTCTTGAACTGGTGATCACTGTAACTTAAAAACCGCTTGGTAGATTTCAATAAAATTTATACAGCTTTTGAAAAATATAAAAAACTCGTGCCTGATCGAAGGATTTTTTTTTAATTTCGACTTTGTTTCAAACAACAAATGGTCGGTTTTTTCTCTGAAATATGAAAAATATTTCCTGAGGCCGCCATATTGTTAATTTGGAAAAAAGCATCAATCAGGCACAAGATTGACTATTAACAAAAATAATTTCTCTTGTCCGACTGATTTTAGATGAATCTCCAAGGACTTGAGATGATCAACGCAAGAGACTTCGTGTGAAACGGGATCCACACAAACAGCGATAACTAGTAAAATTATTAATTTTTGTTTTGAAATGTTGCTAATGTCAAGTCGGAACAATGATGTATTAATGCTCTGTTTTTATTTTTGTAAAATAAAGCAATTGACTAGCAAAAAGAAATATTAAAAGTCATAACTTTTTGGGGCCTCTGACTTGCCCTGAACGCTTAATACAACCCAATTAAAAATTATTAGTATTTTCTTCATTTATCTTATTTTATTTTACAAAAGCTTACATAACAATAAAATTATTATATGCACTAAAACTAACGCAGCGCTAGCTTCAGAAGCTGGGGAAACTAAAAGTTATCCAACTCATTATATCAGGAGAAGGAAACGATTCTTACAATTTACTTTCAGATATCCTTATTAAGCATTTCACACAATGTACAAAATGGCACAAAATTAATCATCCTTTATGTTTTGAATAGTCTTAAATAACTTTGAGTGGTGGAAATTTTTGCATTGACCTTTACGCGCACCATTGCTGGTCTGTTTGTATATTGCAG
The DNA here is from genome assembly GCA_037575425.1 of Anastrepha fraterculus. Taxonomy (NCBI): domain Eukaryota; kingdom Metazoa; phylum Arthropoda; class Insecta; order Diptera; family Tephritidae; genus Anastrepha; species Anastrepha fraterculus. Next base: position 3,275 of record JAYXIM010027207.1, read on the forward strand.
CAACATTATAAATCATCCGAGAAGTTTATTAATTTTCGCCACTTTGTATGTGAACGGGGTGGTCCGTATAGTGTTCTCTTTTTAATCAAATATTATTTTGACTTATCGCTAGAAATATTCTCAGAAAATCTGCATCAGATTTACACGGAACGAAATGAATCTCTTTACGCTTAAGCAACATTGGGAATGCTTAGGCCATAGACCAGCTCGAAATTTATAGCGATTTTGCCCGAAAAATATTTTTTTAGCATCTCCATTTCAACGACTATGTTAACTAGCTAAACTGTAGCATCTGGAAATTGAAAAATCCCCACATGACCGTCGAATAGCCACTGCATCATCAGAGAGTAACTGCTGGTGTGGATGTGGAAGCAGTGGCATCATTGCCTCATTTTTTCTTGAAAGCCCAATCTGGTTAAAGGTGAGTACTACATAAGCATGCTAAATTATTTTTTATGTCCCGATATTGAATATATAGGCCGAGATGACTCTTGGTTGCAGCAGGGTGGCGCACCATGCCACACAGTCTTATCCACAATCGATCATTTGGCCACCAAGTTCGGTAATTGTGTTATGAGCTGTTTCGCTGATGTTAGCTGGTCACTTCGGAGCTGTGATATGATGCTTTTTTTTGTGATTTACCGTAAAGAATTGATGTTATGCGAACAATCATTAACGATTCACAACAAGAGACATGTGAGGGATCATGGCAAACTGGGTTAGCAGCACGCACTACTGCAAAGCCAGCCGAAATGGCAGTTGAATGACTTGATATTTCTTAGATAACACTGCGTAACTGTAGTTTTGAGGGCGCAATAATTCCAACGCTGGATGAAATACCTAGATCCAAAATCGTTTTGCTTTGTCAATTGTCAACTGGCGCCTACACCCTTGTCGGGTGTTTGGGCTCCTCCTCCTATTTGTGGCGTGCGTCTTAATGTTGTTCCACAAATGGAGGGACCTACAGTTTTAAGCCAATTCCGAACGGCAGATATTTTTTATGAGGAGCTTTTTCATGGCAGAAATACACTCGGAGGGTTGCCATTGCCTACCGGGGGGCGACCGCTATTAGAAAAACCTTTTTCTTAAATTTGATGTTCCACCGAGATTCGAACCTACGTTCTCTCTGAATTCCGAATGGTAGTCACGCACCAACCCATTCGGCTACGGGAGCCACCAAAGTTAAAATACATATAATAAAATTTTAAGAGGAATAATTTTGTAGAACATTTTAACCCATTAGCTCTCTCACAAAAGGGTCGTCCGGCCCCATCTTTAGAAAGTCCGAGTTAAATGGAATTTTAAGGTCGCTGCAAAATTAAAATGTTCTTGAAAATTATTTGCTATAAAATTTCACTAAGGGCCCCATACGAAATCTTTGTACAAAGAATTTGTAGTGTTTTATACGTGGCGCTCCATTTCAAAAAATTCTTTGATATTTTGTGTTTGACGAATTTTGTGTATTACAGTACTTGAAACTAAAGGTAAGAAAAAGAAAATTGTTGGAAATTTGATAAAGTCATAGCTACCATGGATCCAGGAAACTGCTTGAAGCCGTTTGCAGGCTGGCCTGAAACAAACTCTCGATATTTGTTTGTCACACGAATTGATGTCTGCGATTATTTGCCGAAACGTACCGAAGTCTACCCATTTCCGAGGTCTACCTATTTTTGAAGTGGATGTTAACGGGTGATTTTTTAGCTATTATCTTTTTAAACAGTTGGTTTAAACAGCTGACGCATGTTTCGTGTTTTCTTTCACTGTCAAACATCTTCAGTTTGGTCTATAATTTAACCATGAATCGTCTTACAAATGAACAACGCTTGCAAATAATTGAATTTTATTATAAAAAAGCGTGTTCTGTTAAGAAAGTTTAAAGTCGAAAAATTGTGTTCAGCGACGAAGCCCATTTTTGGATCAATGGGTACGTAAATAAGCAGAATTGTTGATTTTGGAGTGAGGATCAGCCAGAAGAATTGCAAGAGCTACCAATGTATCCAGAAAAGGTCACAGTTTGGCGCGGTTTATGGGCTGGAGGTATCATTGGACCGTACTTCTTCAAAGATGCTGCGAATCGCAACGTAACTGTGACGTAACGTAAATGGTGAGCGCTACCGAGAAATGATATCCAACTTTTTGTTTGCCCAAAATGCAAGAGCTTGACTTGCATGACGTAACAATGGGCTTGTTGAGAGGCGAGTTCGGTAAACATTTTATTTCACGTTCGGGACCTGTCAACTGGCCACCCAGATCGTGCGATATAACGCCTTTAGATTATTTTTTGAGGGGCTATGTTAAAGTTCATGTCTATTCAGAGAAGTCTGCTTCAATTAACGCATTGGAAGACAACATTAAAGCATTTATATGTGAGATACCGGCCGAAACATTGGAAAGAGTATGCCAAAATTTTACTAAGCGGATGGACCATTTGAAGCGTAGTCGCGGTCAACATTTGCATGAAATAAACTTTCCTATAGCTCTTAAAAAATCACTCTTTATATGGCAAAGAATAATTAAAGTGAAGGCTTATTACCTCAGCAATAAATTTCTCTCTAAATTTTCAGCGGAAAAACCCATACCTTAGTTTAGGTTGAGAATTGGCATTGGTGCTTGTCGACAAGCAACTCGTGAAGGGATGCTACTGCAGGAATCACCCGGGCACTTCCTAGACCCTGAGCCAACTCATAGGCGTGTCAGGAGACATCCTTTCGATGTCCAGAACCAGACACGACTGCAACTACTTAATCGGACAGTATGCCGTCATCAGGGCCCAACCACTGCTCATCGCAGACGACGAGCTTTAGCAGCCTCATGAGACCCCCCTAACTTTAGCTAAATTAGGCTCTGGACATTTTAGCTGTACTCTCCTACTTATCCAGAATCGACCCCTACATACTCAATATACGTCCGGGTGTGAAGATGCCCTGGCGATACAAACGACATATTCACATGCCCCTTTTAAACCCACTCAGTTAACACCGCTCTCCCTCTGGACCCTAAGTAATATGTAGTACTTACTGGCCATTCGGTCTGCTGTAACGAATTTTTGAAACCGTGCAGAAATTTGAGTGAATGTGTGAAAATTTCCTTAAATTGTCCAAGCGTATAACATTGCTAAAGTAACTAAGAAGTTCACTTACAAACTCCCCGCCTTGTCACTCCATCCTGTTCCTTTTTTTTTATTCATTTGCTACGCTACAACTAACTGTGCTGACACTGCATTAGCAAATGTAAAAGCCTACATAAAAAGTATTTATGCCGGCTCATATTTTGACGCACTTTTCCGAGCCGTTGGATCTTCATTTTAGCTTGCCCCGTTTTTTTCATGCGGTTGCCACCAAACGTTGCAAATGCAAATGCAAACGCAAACCTTTTTATAACAATTAAAATTAAAAAGTTCAGCATTTTAGCAAACGAATGCAGCACTATTTTGCGTCTCTCTCTTTCTCTTTTACTGAATATAGAAAAAGCCGACAAACAAATAAAAAGCTGGAAAACGAAAAATGAAGCCGTTAAAAAGCCAAATGCAATTCGCGCTAAAATGTACCGCGATACTACCAACGAATAACGAAGTGAGTTGGTTGAGCTGGCGTTGCTTCGGTGGCAGGTGTGCACTGCGGCCATAAAGCATAAAATGTAAAGTGGCATTGCAAAGAGCTGTAAGGCAGTCAGATAAAAAGGCAAATAGACCGACAGACAAATGCACAAACGCACACACAATACGACTTCTACTGGGATGCAAGTCGCAGCCACTCGAATTCTCCACAATCCACATTGCCTTGCCCCACGGTCAGTTTGCCATTGTGCCGCAATCTACGCTGCCCAGCAACAATGTTAATTTTGTGTGTTGTTGAGCTTTTAATTGCAAATGTTAAGGGTGACACATTTCAGCCTCGCTAGCAGGCAAAATCGCTATTGCATATTGGTAGAGATGGTCTGGTTGAAAATGCACAGAGCAAAGGATTGGTGCGGTAGAGCGAAGATTTTGTATCACACAAAACTCGGTACGAATATGAGAAATGTACAAAAATAAGAAATCATCGCCAGTATTAAAACTTTTGTTGAACAGCAAAAATCCTTTTGTTTCCCACAAAAAGGGAGTCAAACTTTAAATAAGTTCTGTTGACTGGTAGCTTTCATATTTATATTCGTATACACAATTTTATATGTAAGTACTGTATGTACTGGTATTTTAGTGCTAAAAATGTGGAAATGGAAACAATGGAGCAAGAAGTAGCTAAACTTACATGACTGACTAGTAGCTTAATGCATTACAATACAATTATGTTTGGTTACACTATTCCTCCTTCAAATAGAGAGACAGACTGTTTTATGCCACCGCCAGATAGTTATTATGAGTTCTGCTGACGTGGTGAATGCTGCCTATTATGACAAAATGAGACGAAAAATAAAAAAAAGCGGTATGCTAATTATTTTAGAAATAAATTAGTGGCGTACTTTTGCCAGTTATCGAAAACTATTTTCTTGTGAAACTGAAATTTTTGGGCGAATATTTTTTGTGGAACCTTTTAACCCTCCACCGAGCATGGAAACTTAGTATTTTTCAAATTTTTAAAGCTAAGAGTCAAAAGGGCCCGCAAGGGCAGAAATATAGGGCTAAAGTGTTCCAGAAACATAGACAACAATAAATTTTATTATAGACAATGAAGGGCAGTATCAATGCTAAATGTAGTTTTGTACGAGTTTTGTTTTTTTATATATAATTTAAATCAACTCGAGACGAATTTGGGGAAACTTCAATTCAAAATGGCAAGTGGTCCCATATTCTAAAGCTCTTTTTATTTCATATGTGCTGTACCGCCTTTTTTGTATTTTCCTCGCCTAAAATACGGCGAAACCTGCCATACGCCGCGCTTTACCACCAATTTATTTTAATATTCACCCGATATATCGAATTCTATTAGTTATATTATTATAAGAGACCTAGTAATGGGTATAATCAATGGGTATAATAAATGAAAATGCTGAAACTGACCAACTCAAGTCCAGTCCATCTGAAACACTAATGATACCATAGCCAGTGTCATTTCACTTTATTAAATCTACGGTTACAGAACCATACAGACCAGAGGAGCGCAATGAAGGTAGTATTTAAAGGTAGTATACAATTCATTTTCGTTTCCATTATTTCAGCTTATGACCCATATACAATTTCACTTTCATTAAGTCTACTTAAAGATGTTAGTAACATCTCTCATAAGAAGGCAATAGAAATAAACTGTAGAGAGTGTCAATGGAAAATTTAATTATTTACCGCATATGAGCCCGTATACAGTACTACATATATTGTAGTTTTTACTCAATTTCATGGCCAAATTAAGTATTACAGAATAATTCAAAATAATTTAATCCATCAAATATATATATTTGGTGTGCAACTAAGTTCCCGCTGTTTGTCAATAAATGTCGCCAGCAGTGTGTGCTAGTCGATTTGACATATGGTAAACAAACTGTTTCGAAACAATAGTGATTTTGTTTTGGTATCATATGCATACTTTTGGTTTTGTGAAAATGTCTGATTTTGTGCCGAATAATCGTCATTTGTGGGAAGCGTTGTTTTTCCTTTCATTCGAAAAAAAACGGCGGCTGAAGCGCATCGAGAGCTACAAAAAGTTAATGGAGATGCTGCTTTAAGTGAAACAACGTGCCGAGATTGGTTTCGTCGCTTCAATCGGTGATTTTAATGTTGACGACCGTCCGCGTGAAGGAAGGCCTTGGAAGGCGCTGAATTGAAGGCATTGCTCAATGAGGATCCGTGTCAAACGCAACAAGAGCTTGCTTCAGAATTAGGAGTTACCCGCCAATGCATTTCCAACCGATTGCATGCTTTGGGAATGATTCTGAAACAGGAGACTTGGGTTACTTATGGGTTAAAACCAAGGGATGTTGAACGTCGTTTTTTCGCCTGTGAACAACTGCTCCAGCGGCAAAAAAGAAAGGGTTTTCTTAATCGCATCGTGACGGGTGATGAAAAATGGATTCATTACAGCAATCCACAGAAAATAAAGTCGTGGGGGCTGCCCGGCCCAGCTTCCACGTCGTCGCGTCGGCCGAATATTCACGATGCGAAGGATATGGTATGTATTTGGAGGGACCAAGGTGTTATTTATAATGAACTGTTAAAACCAAGCGAAACCATCACTTGGGCTCGGTATCGATTTCAATTAATGTGATTGAGCCTAGCACTGCGCGAGAGGCGGCCGCAATACGAGAAGAGGCATTAAAAAGAGATTCTACAGCATGACAACGCTCGGCCTCAACTTGCCAAACCCCTTAAAACCTAATTGGAAACACTGACCACCCACCATATTCTCCATATATGGCGTCGTCCGATTATCACATGTTTGGATCAATAGCACATGGTCTAGCTGACCAGCAGTTCCATTCATATGAAGACATCAAAAAATGGCTTGATCCGTGGGTAGCCTCAAAAGATGAACAGTTTTACCGCAACGCGATACGAGATCTATCAAAAAGATGGGTAAAAATAATAGCCAGCGATGGGCAATACTTTCAATGATTCACTTGTAACCATTTTTTTAGAATAAAGTTGTATTTTCATCAGAAAAGTAGCGAGAACTTAGTTGCACTTCTAATATATTTAGTAATAATAAAACGCAAAAGTGTGGTTCGGTTTCAAAAAACTATAACAGAGTAAAACGTAAGTATTTTTTAACAAAAAAAAATATATTTTCATGGAATCGACATACTCATCTTTCTCGTTGGACAACAATTTTTCAGCTTTTCAACTCTTTTCTATACTTTACAACTAATTTTTATATATGGTTCCGTAAAAAAAAATAAAACTTTTTAATTATTTTTCTTAAAAGGGTTAAAACCAGATATTGGGGAAGAAAAAATCTATATTTATTTGTTTTGAGAAAGTCCAAAAGTCGTATGGTTATAAGTGCATGAGAAGCATAATTGGCTGTCAACAGAAGAAGTTAAAATGGATTTTAAACATGAAGTGGGTATAATTAAACAAATCAGCCCGAAGAACATTAAATGAAGCAACTGACTATTTCGTAAACCAACATAAGATACTACATAGATCATTGCTGTGGTTTCAAGTGTTTTTAAACTAATTAACATACAACGGCAACTAATAAGAAGGAAGTGGCTTACAGCGCTTTTATTCTATATGAGAGGCACACTCGAGTTTAGAACGAACTAAGTAGTTGTAGAGAAACTCCCTGGTATACGGATCTTGGAAATCCTTTGACAAGCGGCGTAAAAATGCTAGATTACTCTTAACCTTAAGAAGGACACAACAAATATGATTTTGAAAGTGCAAATCATTTATTGAAATAAGTTGGTCATTAAAAACAGCATAACATGATTGCCGAACCTCGATAGATCTGGAAATGGACATATGAAAGCATTTGTTTTTATTCAACGACTCCAGTCGACAAGATTATTTAAGTCCTGTTGCAAGTTATAAACATCGGCCTCACAGATAATATTACGAAAGAACTTGAAATTATCAGTTCATACAGTAAATTCGAATGCCTGAAGCACACAATTAAGTATTGGGCCAGCGGTTTATGGAGGTGTCGGAAAAACTAAAAAACGTCAAAATAAGTATGCCTATATTTCTAAGTCGTGTGGCATATCCGGGCAATGAAATTTATGCAGGCTTGTATAACTTTTAATGTCACGACAGTGGCAGAGCTGAAAATGATAACTGCAATTTGTTCGTAGATGAAGAGGAGATTTCGACGCCTTCGATTCATGTGGTGACGCCTTGAGACTATTTCCTTGTTGTGCTTAAGCCAAGTCACAATGTACCGTTGTAATCATTTGAAAATTTGCTCATGTTGTTGCGAAATATTTCTTGATACTTACAACACAAATTTCATTAAAACTGTCCAAATCTGGAGTGTATTTTCTGCGACACTGACTTTGAAAATTATTTGAATAAAAATTTCACGTAAATTTTCTCAATAATAGAAAATAATTTTTTTTATTGAATTTGTTTTAATAAAAACAAAAACTAATTTTACTAACAAAACAAAACCACCTTCAAATTAAGTAGCGGCGGTCCAATATAATTCTGTCGACGAAATAGGATCGCTGGAGTGACGTCCGTATTTCATTTTTATTGCGTTTTTGTTATTAGTTTTCCTCAAAAAGGTTGGCTCCAGCACACAAAATTTATTTATTGATGGCGTCCCTAACTCACGGAGCCCTTTAACTATTCATTAATTTTGCACTAGTTTCGAAGGGGTCCCAAATAGACAACTACCGCATGAAAGGCATTCTCACATAGGTACTTCGAGACAATCTGAAGCTTGCTGTAGAGCTTCATAATTTCCACAACTTACAATATATTTATAAATATGTATAAACATATATAGAGCACCAAGGAGTGCCCCATACCATTTTTGCAAGAGAAGCGACAAATTTTCAGTGTCGGAAATTTATGTGCGGCTTTTAACTTGGTGGGCACCGTCCTTACTACCACCCGCTCTACACACAAGTAACACACACATTTCTTGCTGCGGCGAACTTGCACTCAAATAAATATATATAAGTACGTATACTAAAGTAATACACGAAAGTATTGCTGAAAGTGCAGAATTGGGCATTTTAATTAAGGTTAATAACATTCGTCACAGAGAAATTGCGAAAACGCAGAACTTCTTCTTGGTCACTAAGAATGATCATGAGTATGTTTATGTGTATGTAAGTACAGTAATGTGCAAAACTTGTGCTCTCTGAATAACTTCGAATGAGTAGAAAAAACATAAATAAGGTCTTCCAAGGTGAATCGAAATCAAATAAAACAAGCTGTAACTGTAAGGCATTGATTAAATTCATTTTTTATGTGCCTTTATTTGTGGCACACACAGTGGCGTGGATCCAAAGAGTGCAATTTTTAATGGCCGTGCATAGAGCAATGCCCTTGACTTTGAAAGTACTGGTCGATTGCGGCCTATTGGTATAAATCTCTGACTCAAAAATACTCCGCAGTCTAGCGGATCAAATCGGATGATCTGGGTAGTCAATTCGCGTCACTTCCGCGAGACCCTAAAATAATACATTTTTTTCTCGTGCTTCTCAATCTCATGGTGATTTGAAATTCGTGACCAAATAATAAACAACAGTGTCACAGACGACGCCCTTAAACATGGACGTCGCAGCCTTTCAACATCGACTCATACCTATTACAAAACTCTTATATGTGATATTGTATGGAAAGAGCCGACAAGAGGGTGGTGGGTCAATGGTTCTTTCCGAAGTACAACCGATCTCTCCACCACATATTATATTTTTCTCTATTCTGTATTTCAATATAAATATTCAAACTATAATAGGGGGTTTAAAATGCCTAATGCATCATCAAAGCTGCCGTCTCTGCAATAGTATGTCCCGAGACTAAAAACCAGCCCTGGAAACGCTTTTAAATTACTTCAGAGTGGCGTTCCATCTTCCTCATTACGAGGTCTATGCTTATGTCCAGCTCCTGCTTTTGATCCAGAGAATTTTTTACGTGAAATCCCTGATGATTTCCCATGTTTCCTCGCTGTTTAACATCTTGTCGACTACATTTCCAGAGGTTAGGTATATGACCGACTGCATTCTCCAGCGTTCGATGTTCTTGTTTCGCATAGTTTGGAAAAAGGTGAGTTCAGCCTCGTCTTCGGCTACGTCACCATATATGTATATGGTGTATTCTCCTTTCCCTATTTTGAACAGGTATTTCTGGAAATACCCGTACTCCGAGAGCATTTGGGTTGTATAAAAATGGACTTCACCGAAGTTCTTTTCGTACCTTATAGTGACGTCTTTTATTAACCTGGCAGTCCATCTGTCACGTATTTTGTTTTTCCAAGGCTCTTGCCATAGCGTACTGTTTCGTCTTCTATTTCGCGAGCTGTAAGTTTGCTTACTCTTTTTGCCAACCTTTCGTTATTTAATGCCCACAACCTTTTCCTCTCAAAGGCTAGAAAATCTATCGATATTGAACCACTTATCATTTGAACAGCTGGCCCTGATACTGTGCGGTATTCAGACTCTCAGAATTGCCGTCCGTTGTTCCAAGAATTGATCATTATTCCGCTCCTGATGTGCCTTCTATGCATCGAAGACCCTCTGCGGTTTGATAGAGCAGTTTGCTACCTCGCAATTAATTCCTAATTTTTTGCTGTAGGTATGTCGGAGTTTTGAAACTTAGCTCTAAGGCGGCTAATATGTCCGTGCATCTTATGCTGTTGAAAGCGTTCCTTCCGTCTAAGTTGGCAAGGACAACTAAGTTTCAGGATTGAATACTGCACTGTTGCGTTGCTTCTATACTGCTTATGACAGTTTCGATTGCCCCTGTTGTAGACTTTCCGTGTCTAAAGTCTTTCTGGCTTGTCGATAGTCCACCAACATGGTCAATGGCTGCACCCAGTCGAGGCTTGATAAGTCTTTCAAGGAGCTTTCGTGCTGTGTCAAGCATGCATAACGGCCGATATGCTGATTGGAGACTCGGGTTACCTTTTCCCTTGCCTATTAGCACGAGCTGATGTTTTTTCCAGATTTCTGGGAAAATTCGATCTCTTAGGCAAACGTTGTATATATCTAGTAACACTTGTGGTCGCATTTTTGCTGTCCCCGTGAGGACTTCTGTGGGTACTCCATCCGGTCCTAGTGCCTTGTTTTTTGGAGTTTTTCTCGCTACTAACTGGAGTTCCTCTTTTCTGATATTAGATAAGTCTCATTAGACCGCGCTCGTACAACTTCAAATTTTATTGCTTCAACTTTGCGAGTTCTTTTTTATGTTCCCTTGAAATTATTAGTTTTCAGTCTACAACAATATTGAGAGTCAATAACAATATTGAGAAGAAAGAGAACACAATAGCATTCACAGAGCACGAACACCACAAGTAACGAGTCGAAGCAACAAAAGTTGCCCTGTATAAACGCGGTCTTACAAATACTCATTAAGTGCTTCCAAACAAATGTAATTTTGGCTGCTCTTTTTCAGTGCTACTGACATAGTCATGTTTATTTATGCCCATGGCTTAATATATTCACCACTATCGAATCGTAACGCATTATATTTAAATAAATTTTAGGTGATATGCTTTGAAAAGCTATGAAATTAGATAACAGTTTGATGCATTGTTGGATTGCAGTTTATGTTATTTGGTACTCGCTAGATGTTTGGTGAATCAAAAGAAGCTAACTATCGAATTTAGTTTTTTAATAATCTTGTTTTCTATATAAAAAATAATAATTAATGCGAGTGATGGAAATCTTTATTTTGACTCTTACGACCTCCATTGCTTGTCTGTTTTTATGCTGCAGCTTTCTAGTAAAAACACAGGCCGCTAAATAAAGGTCGCGCGTAAATTTCATTACAATAGGGGTTTTTGACCACGTGTGACTACTGTCAAACTAAATACATACTATTTTTCAGTATTCATTGACATTTCATCATGGAAAAACTTACGCCACAACAACGTTTACAAATCGTACAATTTTAATATGAAAATCGATGCTCTGTGAAAAATGTTCAAACGTGTTGAGGCTGAAAAAATGTTCAGCGACGAGGCCCATTTTTTGCTTAATGGCTGCATTAATAAGCATTTCATGGGTCTTTTCCAAGATTTGACGTATTGTGAATATTTGGTCGATGGTAGACTTTCCAGGTCTGAAGCCACACTGATAAGGTCCAATCAGTTGGTTGACGGTGGGCTTCAGCCTTTCACACAATACGCTCGCTAGAACCTTATAGGCGATATTTAGAAGACTAATCCCGCGGTAATTGGCACAAATTGCAGGATCGCCCTTCTTATGGATTGGGCAGAGCACACTTAAATTCCAATCGGCAGGCATGCTTTCATCCGACCATATTCTGCATAGAAACATGCACCTTACCAGCTCCTCACCACCATGTTTGAATAGCTCAGCCGGCAGTCCGTCGGCGCCCGCGGCTTTATTGTTCTTTAGCCGTGATATTGCTATTCTCACCTCGTCATGGTCGGGTAGCGGAAGGACAATTCCGTCGTCAACGATTGGGGTATTGGTACCTTCACATTCTCTGTTACATGCGCAGCTGTCACTGTTTAACAGGTTCGAGAAGTGTTCCCTCCATAATTTAAGATTGCTCTGTACGTCAGTCACCAGATCGCCGTCTTTGTTCCTGTAAGTATAACCAGCTTACTCTGTCGGAAATACCCTGTTGAACACTTTACATATTTATTCAGACCAACTGAATATTTTGGTAGAAAAGTTGCTTATATTTTGCACCACAATATACACTTAAGGAGTTTGCTGAGCGTCAGTTCACTCAGCACTGAATTTAATGAGACAGTTTCATTAAAAGTATTAATTTTGAAGAACATTTTTGCGATAGAAATAGTTGATGTACTGAAGGCAAACAAGGAAATACAGTTAGGGCATGGAAAGACTTAGTTAATTTATATATTTATAATATTATAAATTTATGAATCATGCACCTACAGGTGATTCAATTTAGAGTTTCTCCAGGCTGACATTTTTATAGGTGTTAATGCTGGTTCCTAAATAAACGAAGTCTTTTACAACCTCGAAATTTGAACTGTCAACAGTGACGTGGGTACCGATACGCGAGTGCGCCGAATGTTTGTTTGGTGACAGGAGGTACTTCGTTTTGTCCTCGTTCACCACCAGACCCATTCGCTTTGTTTCTCTATTCAGTCTAGAAAAGGCAGAGCTGCGGGGTTGTTCAGACCGATATAAAACTACATACCCAGAAAGATTCTGAAAATTCTGGCTATAAAGTAGAAAGTCTAGATGAAATTTAAAAAAAATTTAAATGCTTTTTACAAAGTTTTACACTAAGGCTTATATGATTTTTGTTGTAATATGAGATATAGCTTTATATTATTTTAATACATTTACATGCAGAAAACTTCATTTCTGAGAAACATCAAACAGCCAACAAAGGGATGTAAGCGCCAAATACTACAGCCTTGGACAAAAGTATTAGTCTTCCCATTAATTACTGAATTTTTCGTTTGAAGCAATGATCTTTTATTAACAAATTAGTACAAATGAAGGGATTAGTGATAAAAGAAGATTAATAGTAGTAGGCACCCTTTGCTTTGCAGCAGCAATCCTCTGGGGCATGGTGCCTAAAAACTTTGCACATTAGGTTGTATTTATGGCTCACCATTCGTGAATTAAACAATATTTCAGGACTGTTTGCGATGTTATTCTGTGTTTTACGTCTTACGTTTTAACATAGTCCGCATGTGCTCTGTGCAGGCCAATTTAACAAAACAATGTTACTGTCTCTAAACCTACGCATCGTAGTCGCTGATTTCTAACAAGGAGCATTGTCTGTTGGAATTGAACTCTATCTAAATTAGCGTCGCCGAAAATGCGCGCTAACGAGGGCAAAGGTAGAGTTCCTATTACATTGATGCACTTTTGACTATTAGCAGCCCCAGATCATAATGCTGCCTCCCCATGCTTAACAGAGGGTACTACGCAATATGGATGGTCCTCGTATTCCTCGCCAAACCGTCGCCACATGAACCTCACAATAGGTGTTCCAAATACCAAGAGAAAAAAAAACATTTTATAAGATTTGTGTTATTTCTTCGAAATTGTACTAGGGTGAGAATCTGTGTTTTTTGATAAGAATTCGATTCATCAGACCACAGAGCGTCAACCAATCTTCCTCGTAACATAGTGGTATTGGAGAGTCTATTCTAAATGATCCGATCTTTTCGGGCTTTGCATCCTTTTAAATCTGCTTCCAGAAGCCTCCTTCTAGCTATTAGAGCAACAACGGATGCTCGAATTTCTTCCGACAAGGTACTGCAAGGCAGAAGAGAATTTTTTACGATCCTTGAGAGTCTCGCGTATAAGCTTTCGATGTTCTCGCGCACTAGTGAGGCGTTTTTTCCACTTCATGATTTATTATGGTGAGTTTTGTTCTCCGCAAATCGCTTAATACGAGGGGAGCCTTTTATATGTCGGGATTAGAGAACAAAAACAAATTTTAATCATCGAAAATCACTTTATTGTTTTTCAAAATATTCTCCATGAAGATCTATACACTTTTGCATGCGTTTGAACCAATTGTCGAAGCACTTTTGCCACCCTGAATGAGGTACCTCCAAAACATGCATTCTGAATGCCGCAACCGCTTCTTCAGGTGTCAAAAAACATTGACCTCTCAGTTTCTTTTTTTACGTACGGGAATAAAAAGAAGTCATTCGGTGCCAAGTCAGGACTATACCGCGGTTGACCCATTAATTCGATGTTTTGGGCGCTCAAAAATGCAGTTGTTTGAGCCGATGTGTGAGAGCTCGCATTGTCCTGGTGAAGAGTGATCCGTCTTTGGCGATTGGTTTTCATAATTTCTTGGAAGACAACTGGCAAACAAATGGTTGTGTACCACTCAGAATTTACTGTTCTGCGTTGTTCTAGTGGTACAGTTGCGACATGTCCAGTTTTTCCGAAAAAACAGGCGACCATTTGCTTGGAAGTCCTTCGTGCGCAAACAACTTTTGTTGGATTTGGCTCATCTTGAAACACCCATACAGTCGACTGCTGTTTACTTTCGGGCTCATACGCGTAAATCTATGATTCATCACCTGTCACGATGTCATAGACGTGTTTCGAAGCCCCGCGATCGTATTTTTTGAGCATTTCCTTCGACCAATCGACACGAGCCTTTTTTTGAGCGATTGACAAATTGTGTGGAATCCAACGCGAACAACAGTTTAATGTCTCAATCTCACGATAGGTCACATGACGATCTTGCAATATCAGTTCGCGCACAGCATCAATGATTTTCGGAACAACAACTGATTTTGGACGACCTTCACGAAATTCGTCTTGGAGTGAACTACGACCACGATTGAATTCACCATACCATCGATAAACACTGGTTCTTGATGGAGCTTCATCGCCAAAAATTTAATTAAGTTCATCCATGCAATGTTGCTGAGTTAATCCACGTCGGAAGTTGTAAAAAATAATCGCACGAAAATGTTCACGACTTAATTCCATTTTTGGACCGAGATGAATCTTTTAAGTTACTGTAAACAGCACAAATAGCGCTGGTATTTCAAAACGTTCTGAGTACGTAAAAAATGTCAAACTTTGCGATACAGCTGTCAGTTGCCAGATTGCAACACCAGGGTTGCCAAATCACGACATATACAAGGCACCCCTCGTAATACATTCGACTGCGCACCATAAGCATCCCACCAAATTGTCAATTTCAACCTGACACTTCCCTTCCTCACTTAATACTTGTGTATTTATATAAACGTACTCGTATAAAGATATGTATATACATATATATTTATGTAAATAATGTTTAATTTGAATTTATAAAAGCAGCCCGCGCTTTAAAGACCCTGTATTTAAATCAGTTACGAGTTACACATTAGAAGAATTGCTGAAAAATCTATTAGTTGGCATTTTAAAAATATGATTTTTAGTAAGATGATATTTGGATAATTAAATAAATCGAAATTCTTGTTTCCTTTAGTGAAGTTTCAATATGAAGCTCGTACATTTAAAAATTAAAATTTTGTAACTACAATACTTTTTTAATAAACTGCAATTTGCATAAACTTCCAATCTAAGTACTTTCGTTTATTGATTAAAATTGCAATTCAATTAAAAGTGTGGGGGTATTTGAACGGTGATATATTTGAGCTTGTAAGTGAATGCTCGTACTCCATACATATGAACGTCTGCATTTAGGTAAATTGAAAATTTCAATTACTTTCAGGCTCAATGCCAACTCGATTGCAGAGAGATACATACATACATATGCAAATGTTATGTAATTAATTGCTTAAGGTTTGCCAGAGCAAATGCATTACAAATCGTGGAAGCTGCTCTAGAAAAACGGGTAGTACCGAGTGAGAGTAAAACAATGGGCGAAATGTAGAAGAAGAGAGAAAAAATGAGAACAAGCGAATGGAAAATAGAAGCTGCTTTAGAGTAGTTATTTTAGTTTTTTTTGTTTTTATTTAAACATTTTTTTACTTTTAGTGGTACCAACCAAGCGCTAACGGCATTAACTACGAATATTGCTGCATCTTAGCTCCTGCAGATGCGTCGTGCTGCAATTTAATGTTTGAAATGTGAGATTTGATACTTTTTTACCTCCCACCATAAACAAATTAAGTTCCACAACAGCGCAGATAACATTGAGAGCAATTTTTATTGACACTGGATTTTCTGCCTTTTTGGGA
>JAYXIM010027213.1:0-17594 GCA_037575425.1 Anastrepha fraterculus
TGGAGTGCCCGGGGGTTTTGACCTCGGATCTCTGAGGGACTGAATGAATTGCCATGTAACCATCAGGATTTTCTTTTGTATGCTCTAAATTGTAACTTCTACCAATATTATATTGTGCAATTAATTTTTTCATTGTTTAAACAAAAAAATATGAAAAATTAATATATTGGAGCATAATATAATATTTAGTTGGAAATAATTTTTTTTAGTTCTACGTTAAATTTTACTTAAATAGATAAAGAAAAACATCTTCCCAACGTTATATATTATTGGTTATATTATGGCTGGAAGTGGGATAAAAGAAGTTCTTTCTACCATTTATGCAGAAAATACGATTGATCACATAACGTCAGGACGTGCCTATGCTAGAGCAATACGTGCTCATACCTTATTGCAGCAGGCTTTATCACAATAAATTTTTGAAGATCTTAAGGAAAATAACGCGGATTTTTTAAATGTATTGAATGACGAATAAATATCGATGATTTTTAAAATGTTCAATTACAATGAAATTACAGAAAATCAAGGATTTCAAATGCTGAGTAGAATTTTTGAAGATAAGTTAGTTGAGCTTGAAAATAAAGATAAAACATCAAAACTATGGATTACGTATTTTCGAATGGTAACAATATTGAAAGACTTCATTGCTGCCGACCTTATGGGGGATTGGAATTTACATCTACATAGTACTGAGCTGATGATTCCACTATTCGACGCATCAGGACATTTTCCCTATGCGAAGGCTGCACAAATTTATCTGCAAGATATGAAGGAATTACAGTGTAAAATGGATCCAGCAGAGTTCGAAAAATATACAACAGGATATTTCACATCTAGGCGATCAGATATTTTTTTTCTGGTATTGCAAGTGATCAGACTTTAATGAAAGGAATAAGCGTCGAAGGGGGTCCTTTTGAACGAGGTGCCACTGAAAGTGTAGTTTATAAATGGATCCGAGGAGTTATTTATAGAAAAGATATTATTGAAAGCATAGAAAATTTTTGTGACATATCTTTCAATAAAAGTCATCAACGCAGTGATTCTACAGATGCTAGAATTGAAAGGGATGGTATCGATGTAAAAAGATTGGTAGACTTTTTCAAAGAACACAGTCCTTTTCCTGATACAGATGCAATTATGTCAATTGCCACTGGAATTACCGGTGATAAAAGTATAAATTGTTACAATGCTTTTGAAAAAGGTTTAAAAGTTATGAAGAAAATCGAAGGGAAAAATGTACGCGAATTGAAGTTATTAAGGAAAGATAAAATAAATAATCTATTGGCTAAAAATAATAAAATAAAAATTCATGACAATGTTATTCCCGTTGATCCCGTTGTATTTGTGTGTTGAAAAAAACAGATTATGAACTAAAAACTTATATGAATTATGAACTGGCACCATATCCACTTGCTCTGTTTGAAGATGGCCAACTGCGAAAAACAAAAAAATCAACTTTCTACGAATTATTCCCAGAAATTCAGATTAATTTGAAAAGCTTAGAAAATGTTCATTATGTTATTGATGGAGGCATGTTGTTATATCGTTGCAAATGGTAATTAAATGAAACATTCAAAATGATATGCGAACATTACGTAAGATATTTGAGGAATAATTATAATAACGCATACGTGGTATTTGATGGATATAAGAAGCACGGTATTAAATCTGCTGAAAGGAATCGTCGCGCACTAAAAAATATAAGTACAGATATTGAATTTGATGAAAATATGCCGTTAAAAATCGCTCAAGATAAATTTCTAACGAATAAAAAACATAAATCTCGCCTAATCGAAATGTTAAGTATAAAATTAGCTGATAACAATATTTTTACATGCCAAGCGGAAAGCGATGCAGATAAAATAAATGTTGATACAGCAATTAGTTTAGAATCTCAAAATATTGTTGTAATTTCTGAAGACATTGACGTCTTGGTTGTGTTAACGTCATTGGCGCCTACTGATCGTGAAATATATTTTTTAAAACCATCCCGAGGCAAAGTTAACCAACAAATATTTTCATTGAAAAGTTTAGAAAAATCTCTACCAGCATCTAAAGAGCATGTTCTATTTTTACATGCTTTCACGGGCTGTGATACTACTTCTGCGTTTTACAATAAAGGAAAAATTAAGTTTATCAAAAATTTTGAGAAGCGGAATGATCTACATGACTCAGCAGCAGTATTTAAAAATGTACATGAAGATGCAAATAATATATTTCAAGCTGGTATTACATGTATCTTGGGATTGTATGGTGCTTCGGCAAAAATGACAGATTTGAATACATTCAGGTTCAATACCTTCATCAAAGCAACTGGCAAAGACACAAGTGTTCTTTTATCTTCGTTACCTCCCACATCTGATGCAGCATTTGAACACTTTAAACGGGCTTACCTACAAATCCAGATGTGGTTAGGGAATGATTTAATCATCGAAAATTGGGGATGGAACTATTCCAATAATACCTAAAAAAAAAAATAAATAATTGGCGCGTACACTTCTGTTAGGTGTTTGGCCGAGCTCCTCCTCCTATTTGTGGTGTGCGTGTTGATGTTGTTCCACAAATGGAGGGACCTACAGTTTCAAGCCGACTCCGAACGGCAGATATTTGTATGAGGAGCTTTTTCATGGCAGAAATACACTCGGAGGTTTGCCATTGCCTGCCGAGGGGCGACCCCTATTAGAAAAATGTTTTTTTTTTTTTTTTTTTTTTTTTTTTAATAATACCTATCATCCAATATTTACGAATCAAAAAATTTATTAAAAATGTTATTTTGCAATTGCAAAAAAGGATG
Organism: Anastrepha fraterculus; assembly: GCA_037575425.1. Classification (NCBI taxonomy): domain Eukaryota; kingdom Metazoa; phylum Arthropoda; class Insecta; order Diptera; family Tephritidae; genus Anastrepha; species Anastrepha fraterculus. The sequence goes on from JAYXIM010027213.1 coordinate 2,795, forward strand.
TGGAGCTGTATGCGGATGCCGAAAAAGTGGATTATACTGCAGTGTAGCATGCCTACAGTGCAACGACGACAGCTGTCTAAATGTAGCGCCTATGATTAACATCAGTGAAATTGAAGATGATATTTAAAAAAATGTAAATTTTTCAATAGTTAATATTTATTTAATAGTTAATAATTAATTCGATTTTACTTTTATGCTATAATAACAGAAAACAATTTTTCATTTTTTTTTTGTATGCTAATTATTTAAATAAACGAATAGTTTACATAATATTTTTTTTTAACATTTAATTATCCATAATCTATTTATTTTTTCATTTTCTTCCACTTCTGTTACAAAAACAATAAATTCTACAACGTTATTTGCATTATAGCACATAAGTTATTGCAATCATAAATTTTTGCTATTTAAAAATCAAATGCACAACTTTTAAATAGGTAGAGATTATTATTTATGTTATTCACAACACATTTTCGCAAAGATAATTTAATTTCATCTAGTCCCTGAGACATCCTAGGTTTTAACGTTTTTAACGCTCCAGACACTCCACTAAATAGCTTGATTAGTGACTACCATTCGGTAGAGCCCAGGTTCAAAGCTCCGGGCATGAAACATCGAATGATTATTGCCCCTCGGCAATATTGTCAAACTTCAGAGTATATTTCTGACATCAAAAAGCTCCTCATAAAAAACCATTTGTCGTTCTGAGGAGACATAAAACTGTACATCCCTCAATTTGTGGAAAAATATCAAGTCACATACCAGCAAAAGGAGGAGCAGCTTAGCTAAACACCCAAAAAGGGTGCTAATCATATAAAATATGTTTAAATGCGAACCCGAAAAATTGATGGAAATTTGTTTAATTTTTTATAATTTGTAGAAAGTTTCAAAATTGCATGCGTATGGTTGTCGTAGAAAAATTTACCGTGTTTTAATAAAAACTTATTAAAATTAAACGAAGAATGAACAAATCAAAACTTCCCAATAAATCCCTCGGCTAAATAATATTGCACTTATATCTCGATATCTTTATTGCAATTTAATATTTTTCCTACTTTTTGTATTGCACAAGCCTTCTGAGATTGAACATCTGACAATGTATCACTTTATAATCAATTTGATTCTCGAAAATGTGCAAAGCTTTATACAAAGTGGCATGACTACGCAATATGATATTACAAATGGTCATAACGCTGTCAACTGCAGTGTCGTCATATAAAATAAAAGTTCGAAGCAACTGGATTTAAGATGATATTGATATTCTTTTACTCATCACCTGCTCAGCTTTCTCCATATTAGGGACGGAAGACGGATATTGGAACGTACGTCACTGTTAACTTTGAAGAACTTTGTGGACTTGGTATAAGCACCACCAACAATGTCAGCTTTGAATTCAAGCGGAAACTAACTTTTGAAACCAAGTTAAAAAGGACATGTATTTACGTGGTATGACTACCAACTGAAGAGGTTTTGTGATATATACCCAAACGGACAAGCAGTTGTAAAACCACATAAAAAGGGAACCCCCATATCTTTCCCAGGGTATTAACTGCCCAAGCAATTTTGCCAATTAGAAAAGTTAGGGTTCTTTTGGTGCATCCGTCGAACTCATACAATACCTTCAAGCCATTGGACTCACAATCCCTGCATTACATTCATTATCGTAGCTTACAAACAAGAAATGGACTACTCTATTCTTCTTCACCTTCGACAGACCGCTCAAGAAAAGACTGGCAAACACCAAGGTTGTGGAGAAAGGGGGAATTAAATTTCTATACAGATGGTTTCAAGCTAGACGATAGGGTTGGCTATGGAGTATTTTCGAAGAAATAAAGACTTGAACAAATAAAGAAATAAAAAGTGACTACGTGGCCTCATGCCATAATAAAAACTAGAATAAATATATTCTCGGATAGTCAGGCGGCCATTAAATCAATGAATCCGGCTAAACTAAGACCAAAGTTTGCACAGGAATGCCGGGCAGTCATAAATGATATTAGTGTCATATTCAAGGCCAGCCTTATTTGGGTTCCGGTGCACAGATATATTGAGGGGAATTGCCGATGAGCTAGACAGGAAAGGTATTACTCTTCAACTGCTTAGTGATAGAAATACCATTGGGATACCAATGGCCACGCGCAAATTAATAATTAAAAATAAACTACCCAAGAGGCCAATAGGTCATGGAGAGATGAAAATACATGTTAGTAGCCTAGCTCTTACACATGGCCGCAAATAAAAAAGAAAAAGACAAAGGAATTGCTTAGCTTCTCAAGAGATGGCTTGTATAACCGGTCATGTGCTATTTAGCAGGTATTGCGAAGAGGAATAGGAAGAAACAGTTGAGCACTCCCTTTGCAATTGTCCAGTCTAAGGTAAAAATTAGAACAGATTTTCTAGGTAAAAACTTTTCCAATTCTCTAACGGAACTGTCTGGTATGGAGATTGGACCATGTTTTAGGAAGGTAAATAAATGCTGAGGTTCCCGTGTCGCACAGTCGCGCAGTGATATCAGATATCTCCATTCTGGTCTAAGGAGCCGGTCGTATACACCAACTACGATCATAACCTAACCTATCCTATCGTCCAAGTTTCTGTGCCATGCAATAGAATGGTGACGTGGGACTTAGGAATTAAGTATTTTGTTCTTCGAGAGATTACAATACTCCTCAATTGACTAAGCAGGCATCACTTATTGGTTAAAAAGACTCTCCGTTGGACATTAAGGCGATTAGTATTAATGGTGGTAGTTCCCAAGTACTGTGAGCGGTAATGTGGGGACGGAAATATGAGACGCTCAGTGTTTCTTTGATGATAGTTGCTCACTTTGCCCTTTTTGACCTGCAGTACAATTCGTTTTGATCTTTAACGCGGCCGTGCAAGTAATATCACGCAGGTTTACGGTAGATGTTGGTTGTGCGAACTGTTTGAAGAAAGCGCTCTGTAACACGCATCAATTGCCGACCTTACATAAAAGTTATATGAAATGCTAACACAACTTTAAGCTCTGAAAAATTTGATACACAGCTTAAGTTAAACATTTTTGTATTGGCATTCTACTAATTCAAATTTAAAGAGATGTGCAATTTTCGAATGTCTTTGTCTAAAAATTCCTGCTGGTGGCGTTTGCTTGCTTTTTGTTTATCAGAGCAATAAATTCTTATATGTATTGAACTGCGTCGAATTTAAAACATGAATACTCGTAAAGTCGACACATTTTTTGAATAAGAAACTATTTCAGACATTCAAGTTATTTTGTTTTAAATTCATATGATGTTTTCAGAGGCCAAGCATAGAACTCTGTAGACAAATTACTTGCAGCAACAATGCAAACATTCTTAACAATAACTAAACAAAAAACAAAATAAGACACAAATATGCAGAAACTGCCTGTAATATAATATTCATACCAAACTGTGTAGAAGTGTGCCACACTTGAAAATGCTTAAAGGGGTGCGGCAGCATGTCAGTGGCATCAAGGATATGTAAGTACTAGACACATTCCCATAGTAGATGTGTTGTTGTACATAGATATAACTCTTTGTGCAGATATGCGCCCGTATGCTTGGCTTTGGTTTTTATGTTGCCACTAGCAAATTAACACAAAGCAAAAGTAAACATTATAGTTTCAAGTAATGCCTACAATGCGCTCAGAGTGTTAGCCCGTAGGAGGATACTCGTAAAAACATGGCTACTTTACAACTAAAAAGCAGACCATTTTTGAAACGAACATTGGCTTACTTTCATACGAAAATTTGCATACATTGCCTGGGCAGTGTTGGCAAATAGTATTTTGGTTTTGGTAGGGAATTGCTTAGTTAAATTTTCTTCGCCATTTTTTTACGCTAACGCATAGCCCATATAAGTGTGCCTTTAGCATTATGTTACGTACATATGTAAAAGCAAAAAAATAAAAAATAAAATCTTGAAAGATAGTAAAGATGGAATTGATGGATTTTAAACTATTTGATTCCATCGTTTGGGACCAATGACCATTTATAAATATAACCACAATACCGCATTCGTGAAATTTTGTCTCTTCGTAAGTTTATCTTAAGTAAAAGAAGCCAATTTTTGTGATTAATTTTCGGCATTTATGTGGAATTCGGATTTTCTGCTTCCATTCGAAGAAATGGTTCAGAATTACAAGCACTGCTTGATGAAGCCTCATGTCAAACACAAGAATGATCGGCTAAGCATTGTGAGTTACTCAACAATCCTACCGAAGCATTTCAAAGTCATGGAAGTGAGGACGGACAACCGAATAGGAATGGATAACGTCGTTGAAAAAAATGGGTCCAATACGATAATCTGAACGAAAATTATACCGACGGTAAGTCGATCATTGATGGCGCCAAAATTATGCTCAATGTTTATTGGGACCAACTCTGGCGGACGCCATAACCGAATGAGTTGGTGCGTCTCTATCATATGGTTTGCCTAGATTCGAAAACCCTTCATGGGTATAAAATATCAAATTTGTTTCTTAAAGCGGTCGCCGCTTGGAAGTAGGTTCCCCGCCCGAGTGTGTTTCTGCCATTTTTTCATGGACCTTCTTAAAAAACCCTCTTCCGTACAGAGCTCTGGATGCACTACGCCATGATAATCAAAGAAAACAGTGAGCAAAATCTTGACGATTGATCAAACTTGACGAGTTTTTTTGGTCTTGGCTCTCTTGGACTCTGCCATTGGGACGATTGGGGGTCATAACCATATACCCATGATTCATCACTACATAGTTATGACCCTTTTAAGCAAATCTGGATTATTGGCCAAAAGAGGGAGTAGTGAATTGTTTTTCTTCTTAGCCGTCGAAGTTGAATATAGATGACTAACATTCGGAAGTACACAGGTTCGAATCTCTGGGCATTAAACACTGAAATTATTAAAGAAAATGTTGCCCTCGATAGGCAATGGCAAACCTCCGAATGTATTTCTGCTATGAAAAAAATTGCTCACAATAATAACTGCAGTTCGAGGTTGGCTTAAAACTGTAGGTCCGGCTAAACACCAAATAAAGGGTGTATATATACATATACTATGTATATAAAATGTTTATACGGCACACAGTTTAGTTCAGCTTATGCTGTTCGCTGCCTATAAATGAATTCCCAGTCATTTAAAAGAAGAAGATTTTTTTCAGTTGCTAACGTTTTTCTTTGACCTGGCTTGTAGATACACTGATTGTCCTGAACTATTTGAGATCAAAGCCTTACGTTTCCTCTTTATATAATTTTATCTTGAAATAAGGATTTTGGATCACGGGAAAAAAGGAACCTGTTAAGCCATCAAAAAAAAAAAAATAAATACATCAAATTAAATGCAATTCTTTCTTTTGTTCATACTTAATTTTCCAATGAAATTACACGTTTTCGAGATATTTACAAATCTCGAAAAAATAGTTTTTTTTTGCAAAAGTATAAAAATTTTCAACTTATACTACGAATATTTTATAAGAAATATATAAAAAAAAACCAGGTTTTAACTTTTGTTTACACATTTCTTAAAAGCACGAATAAAAATATTCATTGTTGCAATGGCCATAGCATAGCGGTCCCCCTCGGCAGGCAATGGCAAACCTCCCAACATCAAGAAGCACGCCACAAATAGAAGGAGGAACTCGGACAAATACCCAAAGAGGGTGTATGAGCCAATTATACATATTATATATATATGCAAAGTCTAAATGCTTTGTAGATAAACCAGATTCGATTGAGGCATTGGAAGCTTAAAGTCACAAAAGTTATTCACGAGATACAGACGGAAGTCCTTGATCGAGTTATTCAAAATTTGTGCTTAAAATAAATGTCCTAAATGGTTCTATCGAAAAATAATAAAGGTTGCCCAGTAAATTTGATTTTAGGTTGTTTTATTTAAATTTAAAATCCGATACCTCTAAATTGATCACCCATTATAATTTAAATTGAAAAATGTCATAAATTAACTAAAAGATATTGTGCTTTGAACTTTGTAAATATGTTGAAAATATTTAATTTTGATTAGAAAGAATCTACATCCATATCTCTCCTAACGGCCTACACAGATTCGAGAAAACTTTAGCGATTTTAATAAATTAAATCAGATCGGTTTCAATCAAAAAACAAAAAACATGCATGAAGTGACCAGTTCATCAGTCATTTTTTTAATTTGGAAATAAAGTTATAAACGTTTATATTATTTTGAACAGGAATGCTTTCTTAAAAATGAGAGAATACCACAAAAACAAAGAAGATACAAAAAAATTAATCCAAGTCCCAGTTAAAAACAAAATTATAAAACACTTGGGAGATGTTTTAATAATGTGAAACGTCGTTGTGATTCATTTTCGTTGTTGTCGATTGATTGGACTTAAAATATTTTTCCTACTATGTCTTCTTTGCCCTCCTTATGGGGCGTAAACGAAACGGATGTATGGCGAGGTAACAAATTGTATTAATTTAAACATTTGCTTACTATTTGGAGCAGCTTAGATCCTCCACAAGGCTTTTTCAACGTGCGCGATTAGATGCTATTGTTTTAACAATCATACGTTCGAGGCTACATGTATTGGTTACTATAATCAAGATATGTGTTTTTAATATTGTAGTGATTACCTTGCCTTTGTAGATCTTAGGTGTTGGACTGCAATTTATCGCTGCTTAAGAACAGCGCCACTCCATGAACTTGCTGTGCCACTTTGAATAGTTTTTCGGAGTAGAGGATGAGTGGTGGTGATCACGTTTGTATCTGTGATAGCGATCGAAGCACTTTACTTTTGACTGCATTATCGGCTGGTGTAAAAGCATTGAAGAAAGCTTATAGTGCCTTTTATTGTTGGGAAAGGAGGTACTTGGAATAATTAGAAACAATGCTTATCTAAACAGAAAGACGGGAAAAGCGGAGAAGAGGAATAGTGCTAGACCATGCCCATGGTGGCTGCTTTTTATGATCACTCCTTTTTCTTTAATCCGTTTTTTCTAAAGCTGTTATTAAGCAATATCCTGAAAACGAATTAAAAAAAAAGAAATTGAGATTTCCCGTCTCAGCGACCGACTATACCTAGGAATTTGATGGTCTGCTTCTCAGAATTTTTGGGAGCAAACTTGTGCTGTTATTCGTTAGCACCCATTTTAAGGGCCCTTTCGGAATTTATTATCTTCTCAAAGAGAGTTCATATTGAGTTTTCATATCGAACTTCTCATTTAAGTAAATGCTAGACATGTTTTTTTCGTATGCAATATTTTGTAATGTATCTGCAAGATTTTTATATCATAGACTGAAATAAAGTTGAAATAAAACGAAGTGTCAAAACAAATAGGAGATACTTTGATTACGCATAGCTTGGCTTTAAGGTTACATTGTGCAATTTGTTAGAAAATGCTCCCTATAATCCATTGATATTATTTTCGAGTACAGTACTTTCGCAAAGATTATTTTTGGTCTCCGATCCCAAAGTATCGAAAAGACCAACACTGTTTTGTTCAAGCCAAATGTACAACAATTTAGAATGTTAAGCGCAAATGCACCTACAAATGTATGTATGCCTTGTTGGCATGTGTAAGAGCCGAATTTATGTGCTTTTGTATACACAGGCGCACATATGCTTCATGTATGCTGGGAAGTAGGCCTCAAGTAAATGTGCATTTTTTGTTGGCAAACTCTACTTTGATTGCCATTTACTGGGTCGTTTGTGCTGCATAACATCGATGTTATTGTTGCACCTTTTATGTATGCGCAGCACTATATACTCACACACACATACACACTAAGAAACCGGCAACTAAGCACAGCCAGAATAACGCAAAAAACCAGCATTTCCCTTAATAGCTCAATAACCAATGAGGCAAAAAAGTGGCAGCGCTGACGGCAATTGCAACACCTATGCGGCAACTTCAAAAACTACAACCCCCCTCACCCTCCGCTGTCGAAGCAATACTTCAAAGCAAGAAAGGCACCAACAAAACCTTTGAATGCATGCTTGTGCATACATAAACTCTACAAACAATATTAATGGTCCGTGCAAAGGTGAATGCAATTGCATTTTGCAGCTACAAGTCAACGCCTGCAACATTGTCTGTGTCGGTATTGCGCAATTGTAGTACACATTCCTTACACTTGCTTCACCCGCATCTGCATTTTAGCTTGAATGACTAAGTGCCCAATCGCCTGAGGTTCGTTTGACCAGCACACAATACATAGTCGTGCAACCTTTGCCCGTCTCACCCCTATTGTCCGTGTCATGGTGGTTCAATGTACACAATGGACTTGAAGAAAAATGTCGTGCACTTTGGGAGTAGGACAGACAGCGCCACAAAAGACATTACCTGCATGCATGCATGAGAAGTACAAACGCATTTGCTTAAGTATGTATGTGTGTATGTATGTATGCACTCATATTAGTGCGCATATGTACTTGTCCTTGTGCACATTCAGCCACGAGAGATATTACTGTACGTGTTGAACGGAAATTCATACGATTGTTAGCTGCTTCCGTTTTCCGTATAATGACCGGAAAATGTTTTTGCCTCGACAACAGCAAGTCGATCGTTTGGTTTCTTTCGGTTAGCTTTTTGCGAGTAACACAGTTGTTAGTTAAAGTTTTTAGGTGAGCCGTTTTCTATTTAATTTTTTGCCATTGTCTACCTATTTACGCCTTTTGCTCGTCACATGACCGCGTTTGTGTGTCTTTTGGTGATTGTGTGTGTGCTGTCCTAATGCGATTTATTTTGCGGGCGCGTGAATTTCGGGCCGTTTGGAGGTGGTGGCTTAGTCGATGGCTAATAAAGCAAAACTACTTGGCTCGATATAGACTTCAATATACTTCTTTCACATTTACAGTGGCTCATAGCTTATTTTATGCAACACGTACTAGCGAGCCTAAAGCTTCTTAACTACAAATTAAAGAGAAATATTAAAGAGATATTGATATCATTGAAAAGAAAAATAATCCAAGTTGAACAAAATGTCTTCATTTGTTATGAATGATATATATTATGATTTCCAAATTGTTAACAAAACATAATTTCTCTCTATTTTAATACTTGGTAGGATGTTACTTGTTATCCACAACATACTCTAACCAATTTCACACTTATGTCCTAAGATTTTGGGACAGCGAATACACATCTATTCTGTTTTTAGCTTACCCTTTAGTCAAGACATTCTGTGTTATCGGGTATTATTTTCCAGAATGGACCTCAAAATTCTTATAAAATTAAGGTCTGTTGACTGCGCCGGCAGCGTCATCAAATGTGGACAATTATATAATAGCCAGTGTTGGGCAATCCACACTTTGTGATTTGGTTCGTTATCCTGACAAAATCGGATATTCGACGCTGTGCCCTAATCCTCAGCACTCTGCAAAATCACGCTTTAAAATATATGGGTATTTCAATTTGTATTTGTTGTTTCCATCCTTGAGTTTCATTGTCGGCCTTAAGCTTTTTTATTCTTTACTATAAACTAAATGTTACATTTCAAATTTAAAGAAATAATTAGTATTTTGGAATAATTTGATACCTACACTTGGGATAGACTGACACCCATGGGACATTTTGTTACCAAAGTAATTTGCCTTTTGTACTTTTATTAAATTAAAACGAACGTCTTAGAGAGTTTAAAATGCATTGTGATTGTTCACTTTTTTCAATTTCGCTTTTGACATTTTCGTGTTTGTATCGTTTGTTCTCTTGTAAAGCTAATTGAAGTAGTTGGTTATCAAAAGGATATTAAGATTTTTTTGATCTAAACGAACCTTGCTCCACATATTATCGATTATGTTCGTCTATCTTGATGCATTATTATTATTATTAGAAGGCCATTACGCACTGCGACCAGAGCTGATCTATTGTGAAAGGCCTATTTTGTAACCCTAGAGTTTTATGCTTTTTAAAAATTTTAGCACAATTTTGTGTTTGTTGTTCCAAAGATTGCATGGAGATACTACGATACCACCAAGGTGGTAAAGTCTCTGTCTGCCCAACGCAGGACATTCACAAAGCACATGTTCTGAGCTTTCTATGTCCATTTCGCAAAAGCGGCAGACATTGGTCTCAGTTAGACCAATATTATTTAGATGGTACCTCAGGCTGCAGTGACCTGTAAGGTATCCAGTTAAAAGACGCAGATCTACTCTGTTTAGTGAGAGAAGTTTGTCAGATATTCCTTTGTTGGGACTTAGGAATAGTTTGGCTTGACGCTGACCGGCACAGTTTATCCAGTGTGCGGCAAGTTTTCTTTCTTCCCATTTCCTAAGGAATTCATTAATGTGGCCTTTTGTCAGTCCACAGAAAGGCTCAGGACCAGTAAGTTGCATATTTGCTCCTTGTTTTGCAAGGGCATCAGCCATTTCATTTCCCTCATGTCCTTCATGTCGCGGAATCCAGCATAGTGTTACTATGTTGAGGTTTCCTAACGTGTTTAGAAGGTATAGGCAATCATTTACCAATTTAGAGGTGATAGTTGTTGATAGAAGGGCTTTTAGAGCCGCTTGGCTATGTGAAAGTATGTAGATGTGAGTACCTCTCATTTTCCTGTACATTCTCTCACACATATTTCAATGGCATGTATTTCTGCCTGGAATATTGTTGGGTAGGATCCCATCGGAATCGATTTTTTGAATTTGGGCCCATTGGTTCCTGCCCCTGTTCTACCATTTTCCAATTTGGACCCATCAGTAAACCATAGCTGGGAGCCAGGTTTGAAAGTGATAGAGTTAGTTCTCCAGTCTGTTCGTTCATTAATTATAACTTGGAAGTTCCTGAAGAGTATTGGTTTGGGTGATAGTATATCATCCCTATGAAGAATGGGACTATGTAGGAAGTCTTCCAAGATCTTTAAGTGTCCTTTCATATCCCCACTTTTAAGTTCAGATATACCTTTTAATCTTAAGGCACTCGAGCGAGCTTCCCTTTCAATTAGAATTGGAAGCGGTGGTATGTTCAGGAGCACACCCAATGCATCCATGGGACATGTTTTCATAGCCCCTGTAATACCAACACATATCAGGCGATGCAGTTTGCTTAATTCGTTTGCTGCCTTTCTTTGCTTGACCTTGGTGCATGCATGTATATTAATTCTTTACATAACATTTGTCTTAATGCCTGCGTATGTATGCATACACAAATGCGTATGAAAATTTCCTCGGCAGAGCATCACTCAAAAACAACTGGCCCGATTGAAAGGCTTTTGGGCCGCAGACAACAATCGTTTCAGAAGGTTATTAAAAAAAAGGCAAATCTTTAAAGAAAATCTACTTTAAAAACATTTTTACACTTTTTTGATAACGTTGCCACCTGTATTTGATTGCTAAATATAAATTTATCATTCATTTCGGGTGAATATTAAGATGAAATAAGTGCAAGTCTAATCAGAAAATGTTTGTAGCATAAATCATTAATTATTTAGAGCTGGTATTGCCCCATGATTTTCATTCCGAAAGTTAGAGTTTACGACGCATTTCATTTTAGAAAAAAGGCAATAAAATTAAGACAATTTATTTTTAATCCTTCAAGCCACACTAAAGTGTGAAAATATCCGACAGGCAGGTCATCTTACTAAAAGTGTGTTGTCGTCAGTATGAAATAGAAATTTAGAAAGACTATTGCCATGACGATTACCATTTTTTGCAAGATTATAACTCATAACGTGGTTTTGAGAGACAAAAGATGATTACTAATATTTTCCGTATCTATTCTGAGACCAACAGTTGAAGTTTATTTTCTGGAATAAAATGGAGCTTAGTGCTCTTAAGTTATTTTGACGTATATGTGTTGCTTAGTGTGTATGTGGTTATTAATGTTTAAAATAAATTATAGACCCCAATTTATTAGCTGCTCTAGTACGCTCACAAGTTCTCTCCAACTGCTCGGGCTCTTTGGTCTACACTGCGTATACGCAATCAATCGATTGCCACTGTATGTATATAAGCAAACAAATTTTTAGGTTTTTCAAACAAAAGAAAACAAAAATATAAGTTCATAAATAACAAGAAATTAATAGCATATGAGCTTAGCTCTGATCTCGACCAGTGCTATAGGTCAAAGATGTTCCTTCAACATCAAATAGCTAGGAATGTAACACGTCGACCACACAATTTTATTTTATAAAAAACAAAAAACTCGTTTAGAGGCTTAAGATAGTCATATTTCGAACATGCATTAGTAACGTAATGGATTCATCCTTATCACTCGAAATTCATTGGAAAATATTTGGTTCGGCTCTCTGCGTGTTTACATTTATTATTAAGTCTTTAAAATTGACGTGGGAGAAGGTTTGGAGATGACTGCAGTCTAATTTAAATCCGAATGTTTTGACTACAAATTTCAGTTTAAAATGCAAAAACACAAAATAAAAATGTGAGTTTCGGATCATCATTTTTCAGCAGTCTTAACAACACCATCAGAAACCCTAAATACCCTAAAACCCTTATAAGCCTTAAAATTTCGAAATGTAATGTAGAAATATTATCACTATACAATTTTCAATCCAGTGAAAGAAAAACATTTTATTTTTGGTATCTTTGGTAGCCCCTACTACTTGGGCGGTATGTCACGCAATAAAATATCTCATACATAAAATTCCTCATGCATAAAATTTCTTACCTCTAAAACATGTGCCCCTCTCAAAAGCCATAAGAGTGCTTTTCTGAAAATTGTTTCCATCACAGTGACTTTCATCTCCTAAAATATTCATTTAAGTGGCTGCCCTAAGCATCATTTAAGTTTCAAACTGAATTATTTATGCCATCAACTAAATCACATCTCACCTGTTCAACATTATTCTCCCGCATTCCACAGGGATTCAACAATTTATTTTCATTATTTGCAGCCCCTTTTTTGTATTTATTTTTCTCTCCAAGTGTGCTTTGAAGAATTCAAAGTATTTAGATCGACAACATAGCTAATGTGACTAACTACTCATTGGCACTCGAGGGGATATGCTCATACGAGTACGCTTGAGTTGGCCTTTCTTTTGTGAAATATTTAAAAGGAGAATGTGTTTTTAATAAATTCTTGAGCTACTAATTGAAAACGTTGGTCGGTCGCACATACACGAGTAGACACACATACATACTTGAGAATGCACTTCAATAGGTGCTCTAAAGATTATTCAACACATACATTCATACGTATAAGTGAAACTAAACATGATATAAACGCTGGGTTACAGGGGCAACACACAAGCAAAGTGATGAAGTGGCTGAGTAAGAGAGTTACTGACGACGCATTGAATGAGTGGACAAGTGCGTGAAATATATATTACATGAATAAGTGAATAAAATAATGTGTGAGTGATGTGGGTTGCGTGTTGCGTATTGTGAGGCATGGTAAGCCGCTGGTGCGGCATAGAAAAATGGTTCCAGAAAAAACACACATTCCTACCTTTAACGGAAACAGGTAATCTTCAACATAGTTTAGCACTTTTCGGGTGTATTGGTGTACCTTTTTACTTGAGAATATTTGCTTTGAATGCTACGTTTTTTACTATTTTTACTATGACTTGGTATTTTATTTTTTATTTTGTCGCTTCGCACATATCGTGGCAAAGGCTTACAGCCGATTCACTGGAGTATGTTGTGTATACGCACAGGCAGGTAGCTCATAGGGTAAAACTTTGTATTCAAACAGCCTTCAATGGTTAAGTGTGTTTATGTGTATGTGGATGTGTGCTTACTAGTTTGTTGACTTGAACAGAGAGCGGCAGAAAAATGATTAATATATACATATCTATATATACATAAATACATAAGATATAAATATATACATATGAACATTTATACAAGTGCACTTATACATACACACACACACACACACTCCCTCAATCACTTCCGTTGAACGCTAAAGTGGCCCCTTTGCACTCTATTATTTTCACTGTAATTGGAACGTGTGAGAAATAATAATAAGCAGTGTGGTGTTAGACACACACATATGTGTGGATGTGTAAGTGTCGCTAAGTGAACCCTCATAAACAGGTATGCATTTAAGTGTATTCGTGTTAGTAAGCGCAGTCACACGTTCTGCGAGCCAACGTAGTAAGTATGTGGCTGTGTGAAGCACAATTATAAGCTGGAGTGAGTACGATTGAGAGTAGTGCAATGAGCGTTTGCTTCAAGTCGAAAAAAAGTGAAGGAAGCAGTAAAAAGATCGGGTACTAAAAAGCGAGTATAAAAACATGTTAGAAAAAAGTGAAATCACAATGAAATGAAAAATAACCATCATATGCTCATAAAAGTCTCGAAAGAGGTAGTGAGAGAGTAAAACAACAACATTTGAAATAATAACTTTACAACAATAATAATATCAGCAGCCGTAAGAACAGCAATAACACGTACTATATATTTACATTGCTGTGTTCGTGGAGTCTCCATACGTACATATGTATATCCATTTCATTCAAACACTTTTCGAATCACAACTCACTTGTACACAACCCCATCCTAGCACTTTAAGCGCTGAAGAAAATGCACTTTGGAAATGCAACATCGATGGCATACATGGATGTAACTTTCTGGCATGCAAAAGAGCTTTTCGAAATATAGCGGAAAACGGCAATAAAAAAGTGTAAAAGTGTGAAGTGAAAGCATAAAATTCATGGGGACGGCTGTGAAAATGTAAGTGGAGCATAGCGTAGGAAGGCAATAAAATGCGCGAACATGAAAACATAACAATTTTGTGGCGACGTGCAATGTCTGTTATGGTATTTGGGTAGGTTTGCGGAGTAAAGTGTTTGTACGGTTTTTTCTAATTATATTTAGACATAATTGTGAACTCAAATTCAAACTGTGAATATTAATTTACTCTATGTGTAAGGTGTCACAGAA
>JAYXIM010027214.1:0-22566 GCA_037575425.1 Anastrepha fraterculus
ATGCTTGTTTAAAATCAATAAATAGGCAGAATATATTACTGTTATGTTTCGAGCATTTTTCAAAAATTTGGTTACCAGAAAACCTTGATCAATTGTCGATCGATTGCTTCTCAAGCCACACTGGTATTCATATCGCTCGTACCCAATATTTGTAAACACTTTGTAGCCGATGTTCAATAGCGATATTCCTCCATACTTTCGACAATCAGTCTTATTGCCCTTCTTATGCATTGTCATTATAACACTTGTAGCTATTCATTTCATTTGGTATTTTATTCTTTTCCCAAATGGTTTTTACAAGATAGTTAGTGTATTTACTTGTGCAAGGCTTGCCCTCCATATTTGATGAACTCTCCCGGGACTCCATCTTCACCACTTGTTTTATTGCTTTTTAATTTACTTATTGCTGTGGTTACTTGAATTATGACAGTTTCTTCATACAATATTTCAGCTGTATGGATCTCCTCTCTTTCATTGTTATTATCATTATCATTACTATGACTTTTGTTGAGGAGCTCGGTAAAATGTTGTTTCCATCTTTCTATCATTTGTTGCTTGTCACTAATATTATTTCCATTCTTGTCCTTACAAACGTTGGTTCTGGGTTGGCAAGCTTTTGTCTGTCTCTTTTTGTTTTGGTACATGGATCTGACATTTTTGTTGGCGACGTCTCTTTCAATTTGTTCAATCTGTTGTTTAATATAAATTTTTTTCTTTGTTCTTATTATCTTTTTGGCTTCTTTTCTCTTAGTTTGGTACTCAAGAAAGTTTGCGCTGGAACTTTCATCTTACATCTTTCGACGTATGCTGCACTCGCTTGCTGCTTTATATTATTTGCTTTGTGGCAGTCCTCATCGTAGCATTCATTTGTTTCCGATTTCCTTTCTCCGATTGTGTGTTTTGCAGAGTTAATAATAAGATTTTTTAGTTCGTTCCAGTGTTCATCAATACTTACTTCGCGTCTTTCATTTGGCTCGTTAACAGTATTACATATATATACACATTTTCCGTAAATTCATTCTTGTGCATGTCTTGAGTATTCCGCTTTATCTTTCTATGACCTTTTCTCTCATTTACTTTAGATATACGCTGACGTAATTTAGAAATCACTAGGTAGTGATCTGTGTGACAGCATGCACCCCTGTATGAACGCAGATCTATGATTGACATGGCGTGTCTCTTATCAATAAGAATGTGATCGGTCTGGTTTGCTCTAATATTGCCAGGCATCTTCCAAGTCTGTAGATGTATTCGTTTGTGTTTGAAAGCTGTGATGCTCATAAACAGTCCTTGTGAAGCCGTGAAGTCACATAAACGGCTCTCATTATCGTGCGTATCTGTATGAAGTGAAAATTTTCCTGCAACACCTTATATAATATTGCTTTCTGTTCCAACTTGGGCATAATCAATACATCAAATTAATGCATTCTACTAGCAGTCTTTAAAGATTATAGTACTGTCTTCAGTGGGTGCATATGTATACATTTATTATTGATATATTTTGGAATTTCCCCTTTAATTTTAAGTAACACTATCGGTCGCTGATAGGGGGGAACTGAGTAAGCTTCTTCTAGTTTTGTTGTCCACAAAGAAACCAGTTCTTGATCTCAGAGACGCTGTAGAATATTGAATAGGCTCTTTTTTAATTTCTCCGCTTTCTTTCAATTTTATCTAATATAATGATGAAATATTAAATTATATACATATGTATTGGGTGTTTTGTTAAGCTGCATGAAGAGTATCGATATTGATAACTATCGTTTGACAGCTGAGAATGGCAAACTGTGTTGGCAGTTTTGATCAGTAAGGTTTGGCAAGTCATCAAGAATCGTTCGACGCTAAAACAACACTTCCAAATTGTGGAAGTTTACTTTGTAAAAAATAAATCTATTCATAAAGTTCATAGAGCTCAGGCGGCATCATCGGTCATTAATTCTTTCGAGTACGGAACTGCTTTTACGGTAAATAGCGAGCGCTTTCGAGCTATGCTGACTGAATTTCTGTTTCCAAAAGTTAATCAGCTAAGCGTCAGCGTCATTCGGTACCAGCTCAATCGATTTATTGCAATGTTCAGGCCACCATTGGCGCCATTCGGTCAGATTTATGGGGAAAAGTAGTCAGAAATTGGATTGACCGAATGGGTAAAATTTGGCTGAATGAATGTAACTCACAGCCGACGCGGACATATGCGGATATTCAGACCAGATTAAAGTAGAAAAGATTCATTCTATAGTAAAAATAATTCGGTTTTGTGTTCTCGTTTTAAATTCTCAAGCTCTTTAAAAAAAGTGGCCACAATGCAGTACAACAGTCACGTTAGGTTGAAAACAAGTTAATTGTGTACTTTTGTTCGTCTTCGCACACAGTTTTCGTCTGAGAAGACTCATATTGAAATTTTTCGGGAAATATTGTTGTGAAAAATGTTAACCCTCTATCGACCCTAGCAACGTATTTTTGTGCAGATTAAAAAAGAACAAGTGTAAAAATTACCTTTATTGGTAAGAAATATTAAGTTTAAATGTTCCATTCTTATAGCAAGCCTGTTATTTGTATAAAGTAAGACTTACACAGACAAATGTAATTCAGGACTTCAGTTACATGGCATATTGAATGGGCGTAGTTTATAATTTTATAATATATTTTCGGCCTCAGTAGTCTAGCATAAGTGCACTAGCCTGCCATCCTAGAAGTTGTGGGTTCGAATTCCACATAAATCACGGTACTCCTTTCCAAACTTTTCTAGTTTCTAAAACAAAAAGAAAAACAACAAAAAACCATTTCATTCCTCAATCCCAAAAACTTTTTCCTTCCAATCCTTAGCGCCGCACAAAAAGTCAGCGCAATACTTGCATTGTGGCTGCTAAAACCAAGAAAAATACACAGTTACACATTGCATCAGTGGCGCCAGCAAGAGGAAGAGGGCAATCGCGGTAATAGCACCAAAATTTAGCGAAGTCATCAACCATCTGCGTGATCCTTCTGACAGAAAAAATTTGGAAACAGATGGCGCGCTAAACAATTAGAAGGCATTGTTCCCAAACAGCGACAGGTGGCCATTTCTACTATTGTATCACCTACCCTGCAGAAAGCTAATACATTCACGAAACCAACGCAAGACTGAGTTTTGTCGAGACCCTATGCTTCCGTGTGGAGTGACCAAGGAAATTAAAGTTTTTAATGGGATAATCATATATCAGGAAACACATTTAATGAAATCAAATGAAAATGAAATCTATCAAGTTCGATTCAGTTTGTTGGAATTGTTTTAGAATTACAAACAATCATTTGATAGTGGTCAATATTTTTGTATTGTGGATTAAAAAATTTCTATTAGATTAGTGAACGCCAAGTTCGGCTGAGATTGAGTAAATTTAATCATTTCAAGTGATATCCAATAACTTCGGGCTACCTATATCATAACGGTAAGTGCCACTATTTCTCAACATATTCGCGTCACCTAAGAAATTGCAATAAGCCATTATACCGTGACGAGTTAAGGTAAACAAAGAAGCACGTAGCATGAAACCGTCTTGTCCTAACTGATACTCGCATTCGCCACTTGACATAATACCACCCAAAATAGGCATTCACTGTCCATATTACCACGCTGCTGTTGCAGCTGCTGGTCATTGTTTGTCGCCAACTTAGGTTTGGATGAACTTTTGTCTTCAACTTGCAAGTGGTGCTGCCATGACTATTGCGCCAACGAAGAGCATTGCTGTTGTTGGAGATGTTGCTGTATTGCCGCTGTTGCCATTTTGTTGCATAATACTTCAGTGCGCTTGCCCTGCTATTCATGTCGTTGTTTTATTTTATGGGTTTTTTGTTACTTTAGCTAACGGCGCTCACAATGGTTGTTGTTGTAGGCCGATGCTGCAAACACATAGCCATTGTTCTTAGCTGTTGTTTGTCACACGACGTGGCGCGCAACGTGGATAGCTCTGTTGGTCTGCTGCCCTACCGTTCGCGCTTGACTTCTATACAACCATTTGCTTCGATCCTTTAAGCAGGATAATAATCTTACAGTGGAAAAGTGTAAACAACATTAGCCGACAAAGTTGAGAGCTGCAGAGCTTAATGTGTCGCACAGGACTTTTCCTCTATGTCACCGACCACTCCCCAACCACACTTCATTGCATTTAACTTGCTTTGCCGTTACTGCCCTCATACAAACTCTTTACTTCTCACTCTTTTCAAAGATAGTTTGTTGTTACACGTTTGTAGGTGGCGGATTTGTTTCGCTCATTCGACTTTTGTTACGCTTGAGTTGTGCGGCATCAAGCGTGTTGCTGTTCTATAGTATTCTTCTAACGATTATACCGGCACTTCGGTCAAGCTTTTATGTTTTTCTGTTTTTTGCTTTTGTTTTTATTTTAGTTGTTGTATATTTCTTCTATTCCATTTTCAATGCAATTTCTAGTTTAACGGCAACTTCAAGTTTTACAATACTCTTAGCCACTTCTAGCATTGTTTTTCGTGTCCATTGTTTGCTGACTTCCACTTCAGGTGGCTTTGCTTTGTTTGTCTACGTTGCTGACAGACTACTTGTGCGCTTGCTTGCCTGTTGGTTGATGTGTAAAGGTGTTTACTTGTTTTCTTGTGAAGTTGCACGGCTAATGGTACTCAAGTACTGTTTTAAAAAATGATAGTCCTGGTGATGGTTACTGGTGTGTAAATATTTTTTTAAGTTCTTCCTTTAGATGGCCACTTTTGTTGCATATACAATGAAGGGGGTACGTGCTAAGCATTCCGAAAGATGCTCTGGAAAACTATGCAAATAGATTTTTAAATATTCTTCGTTATTTTTAAAATTTTGTTTAAGTTCTAAATTTGTTAAGTATTTTCGTATGACTCGTTAAATACAAGAAACTCGGATTGATTTATCTTACTTCGTACTATTTGTTATCACGCTGGGCTTTCATATTTTGGAAAACGGTGTTGCCAGATTTTGAGAAAGTTCATTCCTTTCTTCTGTAGTCATGCATTGTTGCCTGAAATGCTGCCATTTTACGTGAGATTTTATCAAAAATATGGCCGCGCTTTAGACTTTCTAATGATAACTGCAATATAACATAAGTAGGTTAGGTTAGGTTAGGTTGAAGCAGTTGTCATGCGGGACACATCCAGGCTCATAGTCCGTTGTGATGCCGCGTGGGGAGCTTGTCCCTATCTCTCCTAAAACCAGTGTGTGCTTTTCAAAAATTTTAAAATATCTCTGATTTCTGTAGAACTGAGATCTTCCAACTCATTAAAAAATTGTCTACCCAGAATAGTGAACCTGCGTCTGGATAGAGCAGGACAGTGGCATAGTAGGTACGAGATTGTCTCTTCCTCGTCCTCATCTAGACAACTTCTACTGAAGTCATGTGTAACATAAGTAGCGACATCAGAATTTTGGATTAATACACACAATTGCGCCCCTGTAAGAAAAACCTGAAGAGGAATTTCTAGCTTGGCACAATTAATATTTATTTCACGATTTTTGCTGCGGAGGTATTGTTTAAGGACTACGACTATTACTGCTGGTGACAATTGATTCATAATTGATAAAGAAGGAAATCGAACTGGCACTGGTACTTTATTCCCCAGAAGTACACTAGACCAACACAAAAAAGTTTTCCCCTAGAGGGTTATCTGTGAATTTTGTGTTGTTTTATATAAAAATCTGTATTTGTGCTTCACCACAACCATTGCTGATACAGACGACGCTGGCAAAGCAATTGAAGCGCGTAATTTTAATAAAGACTTTAATTGAATTTCCAATGATTGCGTGGCGCTTTTGGACATTGTGGTCGTGGATTTTATGGGTCTACGACGCCGTTATGTTTGTAAATGTAATATGTACATATGTATATACACAAAATATGGGCAATAATTATTATAATTATATATTTATAACAACTGTGGGTGAGAAATTATTGGTTAGGTAGTTGTGTTACCTTGATTCAGCTATGTTCAGCAGTATACAAGTGACAGCTCTGTGACAAGCAGTACTTTATATAAATGTAAACTCAAATGGCGACGCTGAGTGAGTACCGTTTTCTCGTAATACTATGTTTAAAAACGATTTTTCGTAAATCGTAGGAAATGTCGTTATTATCATTGCATTATAACTTGTACGTTTTCCAATTAGTGGTAAGTAGTTTCAGTACCGTCTATCATCAAGAAGAATAGCACAGATTTTTCTTCCGACTTTCTACCAATATGTAATTGGAGTGATTAGCATATAAATCTTCGAAACCTAATGTCTATATTTGCTGAAAAAAATATTATCGCCATTATTCTTCACTTCGATCAGATCCTCGAGCCACCCACACCCACCTAACCATTCGGCACTTCGTGTCTTCTAAGCACCCAGTGACCATAGATTATTAGGCTTCAAGCCTGATCTTGCTAGGTTTCTGGGAATGATGAGCGATTATTTTTCATGAGATAGATAAGTTCTGTAACTATCATCTGTTAGCAAAAAAAAAAACTCTAGTTTTTTTGATTAATGCTTTGTTAAGTTTGAAAATACATTCGATTTTATAATAAATAAAGAATAATAAAATTTAAAAAAAATTTCAAGTTGACCTTTTTAAAATTTTCAAGGGGCAACACTTTTTGAAATATAAAGTTAGTGCGAGGGTCGCTATTTACATTTTTGGCCTTGGACACTTCTATTGCTTGGCACATTCTGTCATGCCCATTGGAAAGTTTGACGTACGAGGTGTGTTCAAAAAGGATCGCGAATTTTGAATTTTCGCAGGTTACCTATATTCGAATTTCGATTTTTTTGTGGCGATATGTTGTCTCTCACTCATGCCGACGAGTTCGGCCCTTTTGTTAATTGTTGACCTTCAGTTAATTGTTGACAGCAGTTTTGCTTGCACGTGTTTCGGCCCGTCTTCGATTTTTACCTATTCAAAAAGATGGATCACAGAACCTGTATCAAATTTTGTGTGAAAAACGAAATTAAGTGCGCGTATGCATTTCAAATGTTGACTGTGTCATACGGAGAAGCTACTTTGGGCCAAAGCAACGCCGGACGCACTTCAACAATAAACGAATTGCAGGGGCGTTGTGCACCATGAGTTCTTGCGACAGGGTAAAACGGTCAATAAGGAATATTACGAGTAATCCGCCAGAAACGCTCGGATTTGTGGAAGAACAAAAATTGGCTCTTGCATCACGATAACGCCCCTGCTCACACATCGTTGCGTGTGCGCGACTTTTTGGCCAAAAGCTTCACACTAAGGATTCCTAAGCCACCGTATTCCCCAGATCTGGCCCCCTCTGACTTTTTCTTGTTCCCGAAACTAAAGAGGTCCATGAAAGGACGACCCTACGCTACGATGGACGAGATAAAGACGGTATCGAAGGAGGAGCTGAACAAGATAAAAAAATGATTTTTTGAAGTGCTTCGAAGATTGGAAAAAAAGTTGGCACAAGTACATAATATCTCATGGGGATTACTTTGAAGGGGACAAAATAGATATTAACGAATGAATAAATAATTTTTGAAAAAAACACAAAATTCGCAATACTCTTTTAACACACTTCATATGTTATTATAAACGCTCTCAGAACGTTTTGATGTAGAGCCATATTAGTGCTGTTTGCAGTGGCCTTAAAAATTCATTATATCATGAACACTTTAATGCGATTATTTTTGCCAATTTTTGACGTTGTTTGACATGGTAAGAATGCATCGATGATCTAACACCGTAAAAAACTGGTACAATGAGTTTTCTCGTAATCGCTTTTTGCCTACTTATGAATTCCGTGAAGATTGTCAAAAATCAAAAATATCAATTCTGGGCGCGAAATGAATGAGTGGGGTCGTCATGTACATACCGTGAGCATTGACGAGCATCAATAGGATTTGCATGTTCACTTTGTGGCAAAAAAGGTGTGTGCGTGGATGATTGCACAAAATTTAAAAAACGCCTTGGAATCGCGACTGGCAAAAGTTCTTCGAAAATGGGTTTAAACGATTGCAAAAGTTTATTGATCACCAAGGGAAATATTCTGAAAATCAATAAAACCGTTTTTTATCACCAATGTTCTGTTTTCATTGTTAGACCGGAAATATAAATAGCAACCTTCGTAGGCAGTTTTATAACTCGAATTTATTACGCTAAGTAATTTTTTATTAGAAAAACCAATTAATGATATCCCAAAAATCGAATCTGTGTTAACCACTGGTTAAACTTTAGTTAAATATGGCCAATGCAAAAATTACAACTTTTATTCGCATGCGAATAACTGACGCAGAGTGCTGCAGCTCAAAAGTGCTACAGCTGGTTCTAAGATTAGGTAGCCATAACTACTGGCAGTGCCTTTCAAGTTGTGTTAATAGCTATAAAGGAGACTGCGGTATGGGGCAGGAACTTGCCTGTTGCAGCACAACTCATCACTATCTGCTCCGATAGTTAAGTTTCCGCACAATCTCTCCATTGAAAAAATACTTCAACGAAAGTAGAAAACTATTGTAGAACTATTCCAAGTGAGCTGGCTAAGTTGTGCACCACGAACGCAGTCTAGGACATAAAGTTGTTGCTGGAAATTGCATCGCGAATGAGAACTGATCTTAAATCAGTCAACTTATCCTCAAGAAGGCTTTGGATCATGTCGGTCAACAACGCTCGAGCCAACAGCAGATGGACCATGAAATCCACGTGTGAGATAACTAGACAGCTTTCGGCTAGAAGAAATAAGCATAGAACTAGACCCCACATCAATCTAGATCAGACTTTTAATAGTTCAGTAATTGATATCAAGAACGGACGCTGCCTAAAAATTCTGGAAAATTCTCCATTGAATACTTTCTTTCCCACTAGTATGATCTTGCCAGAGTAGGTAACAATTTATTGTCTCGGTTAGCAAAGTACAGTCCTAAATGAGTTGATCACAAGTTCTAGCTCGGAGGGTTTACACTTGTAGTGAGCTCGCTTAAGACTCCATAAAATTCACAAAATGAGTCGACTTTTGTTCGAGTCTCTCGAACTTTTCGACTTTTGTTCGAGACTCTTCGACAGTTGTTCGAGACTCTCGAACAGTGGTTTGCCCAGGGTTGACTTTCTCTCCGTCCATACCCTGCCCTATTCACAGAGAAAATGGAAAATCGTTTGCTTTTTCTCTGATTCTTTACTACTATGACAGTGTGTGTTGTGAGGGATGCCCATTTTGACTGCTTGTCTGAATATGAGTCAAATGTATATCTTATTAGCTTTATTTATGACTAATTTCAAAGACTAATTTGTAGAATTTTTGGTGAATATAAAAAAAATTCTCCACATTAAACATCATAATTATATTATTATATTATATATTATATATTTATATTATTATTAAAGTCTTATTATTGTATTAACTAGTGTGCGCCCTATGGTTGAAATCCAACCAATTTTATCTTTATGACTATCTCCTAACCTTTTTCTCTATCCGTTTGTCTATTTTTACCTTTGTCTTTATTTCTATTCTGTTCTTTGTCTTCATATTTTTTGGCTTCTCTTTATATTTAGCCTTTACCTCATCTACATATCCACCTTTACCTACATCCTTTTACTAATTTTAACTCGAGTATATTCGAGTGTTTCCTATAGGCACGACTACAAGGATCACTTAAATCCCATTCATTTCTCAACACGTAGCTTCGTGTACTTGTTATTTACAGAAAAAAACTGGTTTTAAGGGGTTGGGGTAGTCGGAGGACCGAAAATACGAGGGGTGCCTTTTATATTTCGGGATTTGGCAACCCTGGTGTTGTAATCTGGCAACTTACAGCTGTATCCCAAAGTTTGACAGTTTTTGGCTTTTACGTACTCAGAACGTTTTGAAATACCAGCGCTATTTGTGTTGTTTACAGTAACTTAAAATATTCATCTCGGTCCAAAAATGGAATTAAATCGTGAACATTTTCGTGCGATTATTTTTTACAACTTTCGACGTGGATTAACTCAGCAACATTGCATGGATGAACTTAATTCATTTTTTGGCGATGAAGCTCCATCAAGGACCAGTGTTTATCGCTGGTATGGTGAATTCAATCGTGGTCGTAGTTCACTCCAAGACGAATTTCGTGAAGGTCGTCCAAAATCGGTCGTTGTTCCGAAAACCATTGATGCTGTGCGCGAACTGATATTGCAAGATCGTCATGTGACCTGTCGTGAGATTGGAACAATCTTAGGCATTAGTGGGACCAGCATGCATTCAATATTGCATAAACATTTGACTGTCAAAAAAATTTGTTCGCGTTGGATCCCACACAATTTGTCAATCGCTCAAAAAAAGGCTCGTGTCGATTGGTCGAAGGAAATGCTCAAAAAATACGATCGAGGGGCTTCGAAACACGTCTATGACATCGTGACAGGTGATGAATCATGGATTTACGCGTATGAGCCCGAAAGTAAACAGCAGTCGACTGTATGGGTGTTTCAAGATGAGCCAAATCCAACAAAAGTTGTTCGCGCACGAAGCACTTCCAAGCAAATGGTCGCCTGTTTTTTCGGAAAAACTGGACATGTCGCAACCGTACCACTAGAACAACGCAGAACAGTAAATTCTGAGTGGTACACAACCATTTGTTTGCCAGTTGTCTTCCAAGAAATTAGGAAAACCAATCGCCAAAGACGGATCACTCTTCACCAGGACAATGCGAGCTCTCACACGTCGGCTCAAACAACTGCATTTTTGAGCACCCAAAATATCGAATTAATGGGTCATCCGCCGTATAGTCCTGACTTGTCAGCGAATGACTTCTTTTTATTCCCGTACGTAAAAAACAAACTGAGAGGTCAACGTTTTTCGAAACCTGAAGAAGCGGTTGCGGCATTCAGAATGCATGTTTTGGAGGTACCTCATGCAGAGTGGCAAAAGTGCTTCGACAATTGGTTCAAACGCGTGCAAAAGTGTATAGATCTTCATGGAGAATATTTTGAAAAAAAATAAAGTGATTTTCGAAGATTAAAATTTGTTTTTGTTCTCTAATCCCGACATATAAAAGGCACCCCTCGTATGATGATTTTCAATAATTTTTTTTGCTAGTCAAGTGCTTTATTTAACAAAAATAAAAACATAGCATTAACACATCATGTTTCGTCTTGACTTTAGCAAAATCTCAAAAAAAAAGAGGTTGTCTGTAAAGTCGGTTTACTGACGATAGTTTAACGTGATAATGTCATAAGAAAATACTGATTGAATCGTTGCATTTTTCAAAAGAAAATTTTAATTTTATTTGTTTGATAGATATTTTGTATGGATATAGAGAATGAGGTAACATTAACATAACATAATATACTTTATGCATACAAATCATATGGACATATCAAATATATGAATCTATTCCGTACGCAAGCAATTGTAAGCTAATGTGCTTGAACTGCAAGCGAGAGCGCGGAACGAACGACAAAGAGCACAATCGGCCCCCGCGTTCGGCAACGTTCGACATCTGGCTCTGTCCTACTTGAGTGAGGCTATATATGTATGTATATGTATGTATATCCGGATTTGTATATAAATTCACATACTTGTATTTGCATATGCCTTCTTCCTGTGTGCATGGTAATGAACCATTTCTCTGTTGAGAATAGGACGATGATAGGAAAAGTAGGAAATGAAAGGGAGTGTTTCGAGTGTAATGTGTCTTGAAAAAGTCAAATCGATGATGGTGCCTCTTAGTGTTGTTGACTTATTAACGTCTGATTCACAATCGAAATTGAACATATCTTTCATGAATTTGATAAATGTTTCGTCATTTTTCACGTTTGTGTAAATGTAACTTGACCTATTCCATTACAATTCCATTTACCCCCTCCTCTATATCCATACAAAATATCTATCAAACAAATAAAATTAAAATTTTGTTTTGCAAATTGCAACCATTACATCAATATTTTCTTATGACGTTGTCACGTTAAACTATCGTCAGTAAACCGACTTTACAGACAACCTCTTTTTTTCAAAATTAACAATATGGCGGCCTCAGGAAATATTTTTCCGATATTCGAGAAAAAACCGACAATTAATTGTTTAAAAGAAATCGAAATTTTTTAAAGAAAAAACTTAAAATTTTCGCACAATATTCGTGCCTTAGTGACGCTCATTGTTTAAAAATGTATTTCCGACTTTAGCGGATGCATTTTTGAAATGTTCGTTTCACTATGAAATACATACATGGAGATACGGATAAACGTATGTCTGAATATGCATGCAAATAGCCATTTTTATGAGCTTTAGTGTGGTAAAATTGTTATACAGACAAAAGGTCTTGAGTTCAATGCCCACTCTCATCTTTAAACAGCAACAACTATGCAGCCACAGCCAAGAGTTTCTGAAGATAAATTCTAATCTTAAATCGATAAATTGCTACAAAACGTTTCCCATCAAAGGCTTACCAGCGTTAGAAGGCGTCCTGAAACTGTAAAACGTTATATTAGAGCAGCAATAACCAAATGAAAATGGAGAAGAAACCCTAAGGGTGTTTTTTTAGAGGTTAGGTTTTCAAGTTAGCACTACATTTTTCGTAGATGGTCATTTTGACAGCTGTCACTTGATTTATGCTCAGTTTGGTTTGCCATTTCGTAATTAATAGACTTACACCTGAACAAGCGCGTCACACGTTCGGTGAATGGGCCCAAAACGAAATGGCCACCGATCCCGATTTTCACAAGAAAATTTTGTTCAGCGATGAAGCTCACTTTTGGTTGAATGGGTATGTCAATAAGCAAAATTGTCGCATTTGGAGTAAACATAATCCACAAGCCATTGCTGAGACGCCGTTACATGCTCAAAAAGTCACTGTTTGGTGTGCACTATGGGCAGAGGGAATCATTGGTCCATATTTCTTTAAAAATGAAGCCGGCCATAATGTTACAGTCAATGGAGAGCGCTATAGAGCCATGATTAATGACTTTTTCGTGCCTGAATTGGACGATGTTGATGTGGACGACCTTTGGTTCCAACAAGACGGCGCTACATGCCATACAGCCAACGCAACAATCGATTTATTGAAGGAAACTTTTGGTGAGCGCATTATCTCGCGCCGTGGACCTGTGGCGTGGCCTCCAAGATCGTGCAATATAACACCGCTGGACTATTTCTTGTGGGGCTATGTGAAGTCGCTTGTCTACGCAGATAAGCCCGAGACGATTGACGTCTTGGAAAAGAATATTCGGCGCGTTATTGCTGACATACGGCCCCAATTGCTGCAAAAAGTGGTCGAAAATTGGGCCTCTCGGCTGGAATTTATTCCAGCCAGCCGCGGCGGCCACTTGCCCGAAATCATTTTTAAAACATAATGGCAAACCCTTATCTTTATAATAAAGCTACATTCTTGGCCATAACATTAAATTATATACGTTTTATTTCATCTTGAAAACCTAACCTCTAAAAAAACACCCTTTATATATAGTAGATCCAAGTTTAAAACTTCGTGCAAATTTATATATATTTTCAGCATAATTTCAACCCATTTAATAAATTATTAGCAAAATTTTCTCAGCAATTTGTTTTGCAGACGAAGTTGGGTATTTTCTTTTATATAAAAAAGTCGATAATTTATTTTATGGAGAAAATGCTAAAAACTGCCAGCAAAAAACAAAAGATTGTCAGAAATCAATGCGGTTTTCGAGTCACTTTAAACTTATACTTTATTATACCAAAATTCAATGAGCTACGATACTCTCTAGTCTAAATTTTGTGAAAAATAGTGATAGAAATTAGTTAATTTTTTTTTTAATTTGCGCATTGTTTGAAATTTGTATTTAGTAACAAAATTAATATACAGGTTCGAATCTCGGCGAAAGACCAAAATGAAGAAACGGTTTTTTCTAATAGCGGTCGCCCCTCGGCAGGCAATGGAAAACCTCCGATTGTATTTCTGCCTTGAAAAAGCCCTTCATAAAATATATCTGCCGTTCGGAGTCGGTTCGAAACTGTAGGTCCCTCCACTTTGTTGAACAATATCAAGACGCACCACTCAAATAAGAGGAGGAGCTCGGCCAAACACCCAAAAAAAAGGTGTACTCAAATTATATATATATATGTATAAGAAAATGATCAAATAAAATTATTAGAACTAAATAAGGAACAAATAAATTTCCGAAATTTGTCAATAAGCCTCGATACTATAGTTATGGAATGCAATATAAGGTAATTGATCTAATGGCAGTTGCATAATCCAGGAATAAGTAGCCTAGGTACATTCTTCTCTAACTATTAGATATAGGCTTTATGTGTAGAAGTTTTAACGTACCGCTGAGCTGTATATTTTTGTAAGTACAGAATATGCCTGCAAGTTTGCTTAGAATGTGGTGTATCAAATTTCATGGTTGGTTAGTTGGTTAAAGTGGTAATTCATACAGAATCCAACTAGCGCTTCCGCACCATTTTGTTGCCACATCCTCGCAACCAACTTGTTTAACGGTTAATTACAGCCTAACTACCTGTATAACCAGTTTGTTCGGTTAAGGAACCTTATTAGATTGTTAACGTCTAAGCCAGACAGTTATTCGAGACTCTCGAACAGTGATTTGCCCACGGTTGACTTTCTCTCCGCCCATAGGGCAAGGTATTCACAGAGAAAATGGAAAATCGTTTCCTTTTTCTGTGCTTCTTTACTACCACGACAGTGTGTGTTGTGAGGGATGCCCATTTTGGCTGCTTGTTCTCCAACAGACCAAAAGCCAGTTATGACTGCCGTGAGTCTGCAGGCGTCTTGTCGTTTCAGATAATATTGACTTTTGTTTGAGGTTGTGGCGTCTGGCCTATTCATGTACGATTCGCGACTCGAAGATATTTTGAAGAAAATATATTTTTGATTGCACCCAGTGGTGTAAATACCGATTCTTCAAGAACGTTATTCATGGCAGATCCCCCTATTGCCAAAATTTCACGTTATTAGCTGTTACAGTATCGGCATCATAAACACCATTCACGATTTCAGTATCCTGGTTAGCATTTCTGCATTTATCAATGAAAAACTGTAAAATGTATAATTTTCTCTTTGTTGACTTCCATTGTTAACACCCTGAAACTCACAAGTGAGTGGAACAAACAAAAAACAGCAAACGAGTTTTTTAGTGTGAAATGTCACCTGAACAACGAGTATAAAATGTAAATTGTTTGATAAGTACTTTACGACATATCGATCACTACTGCCATCTACCGGGAAAATCATGGATTACTTTTTCCCCAAATTAATATAATTTAATTCTACTGAGCGCTGAGAACGAGCATTCGTCCCAGAAATGTTTGCTCGCTTTGGGTATAGATGAAAATGAAATTGCTCATGATCTTGACAGGAAGGGGACTGAAATGGCTTCAGACACCTCCTAACCGATCATCGGTATCCCCCTGACAGTTGTTAAAGGGGAACTGCACAAATTATTTCTCAGGAAAGCGGAGAAAAGATGGAGCTCCATTTCTTCATGTGCTATTTCGAAAACCCATTGACCCCAGTACAATATACGAAGGACTCAGAAAGTCCTTTGGACTCCTCGCCATTCAATTTCTAAACTCGTAGCTGTGTTTACCGGCCACTGGACAAGCTAGGATTACCATTTAAACCCCGTTGCAGAATCTGTACGGATCTTTCAGAGAAGGAGACTGTAGAGCACTTTCTCTTACTACACTTTCTCTTCACTATATCAACAGCTCTGGCTGGCTGTAGATATCTGCCTGTTGGAGGTTTCACAATGGTATCAAAACGGCGCTTATGCTACTTGAGGAGTGCCAGACTGGCACTTCCACCATTTCACCTACCTACCTACCTAGGATATAGTGGTTGATTGCTAAAATTTATAGCGTCTATGAATATTGCTAAATATATGGAACAAATGTCCGTAAAGAAACATAATATTAAGTTAAACACCACCACTGCAATGATGATCGAATTTTAATTTGAAATATAGAAAACTACCTTTGGTACAGTTTCTGTTCACTGTCGGATGTTACTCTTGTTTACAACACTTCGGGGGTCGGAGAGGCAGGATTTTTTGATTTAAAAAAATCGTTATTTTTACAGGATGGATTCGGAATGCAGCACTTTTTGTTTAGTGATTTACAAATAATCGGCAAGTTTCTGTAACTCCCTTCTGAGTTTAAATTTCGCTGAAATTTTCTAGCAATTGCAAACCGAATTACAAAACCTGCCCGAATCACCATCATGCAACTCAATATGTGGACTCGTACCATGAAAACACAATATAATACGTAAATTAATTTTATCTCAAAATTTTGATTATTAATACTAGGTTCACGTTGGTACTGAACATGCAAAACGTTGAAAGAATTAATTTAATCCTTGTGAAAGCTTCGAAGAACGTTAAAGCTCAACCAAAAAGTACTCGTGTAGTATACTTTTAGGAACTAAACATGTTTGTTATTTATCACCAGACTTATGCAAATAATTGAAAGTTCATACACAGTTTTGCGGTAATAAGAACAGTAAAGCCTCGGTTTGCGCAACTAATGAGAAGAAAATTTTTTCAGTGGGCAAAAACTAAGGTGAATTTGGTTGTAAAATGAAAAATCTTTATTTATTTTTGTAAATCAATTTCATCCCCTTCAAAATAGTCTCCTCTCGATGAAATACACTTATGCCAACGATTTTTCCAATCCTCGAAACATGCCAAATAGTCCATTTCCGGTATAGCCATCAGCACCTTCTTCGATTCAGCTTTTATCTCCTCAATCGACTCGAAACGCGTTCCCCGGAGTGGTCTCTTGAGTTTTGGGAATAGCCAGAAGTCTCACGGAGCCAAATCAGGCGAATACGGCGGTTGCGGAACGATATGCGTGGAATTTTTGGCGAAATGGTCACGAAGAACGAGTTCAGTGTGAGACGGTGCATTATCGTGATGCAAAAACCAAGAGTAGTTGGCCCATAATTCTGGTCTTTTTAGACGAATTGCTTCACGTAAACGACGCATAACGCTCAAATAATATTCCTTATTAACAGTTTGGCCAGGTGGAAGGAATTCATAGTGCACCACACCACGAAAATCGAAAAAACTTTCATCATGACCTTTATTTTTGAACGACTTTGACGTGCTCTTTTCGGTCTGGCCTCGCCTTTAGCACGATATTCGCTTGACTGGTCGGTTGTTTCAGGGTCGTAAGCATAAATCCAAGTCTCATCTCCCGTAATGATGCATTTGAGCTTGTCCTGATAGTCTGAAAGCATTGTTTCACACCCATCAACGCCACGACTTTTTCCAAGAAATTGAGAGTTTTCGGTACCAAACGAGATTTGACTTTTCGTAGGCCCAAATGGTCTTTCAAAATGGTTTTCACAGATCCTTCTGATATTCCGATCATATCAGTAAGGTCTTTAACAGTCAACCGACGATTTTTGAGCACTAACTCCTTCACTTTATTGACGTGTTGGTCATCTGTTGACGTCGATGGTCGTCCGGAGCGCTCCAAGTCATCAACACGTTCTCGACCCTCTTTGAAGTCTTTGTACCAATTATAAACATTTTTCTGCGACATGATCAAATCACCAAATGCCTTCTGCAACATCCTAAACGTTTCCGCAGCCGAAATTTCATTCCGCAAACAAAATTTGATGGCACTTCTCTGCTCAATCAAATCAGACATTGTAAAAATCGAAAATGCACTCTTGGTCGTTTGGTAAACACAAGCGTAAATATATTACTGATAATGACATTCACATGAAAGTTGGCCCAGATGTTATTAACAGTGCTGCCAACTCATGAAAAAAATAACTAAAGCGAAATTTTAATCCCGCGAAGTTTGACAAATAAATTCACCTTGCTTTTTGCCCACAGTAGTATATATGTATAATTGGCACTTACACCCTGTTGGGCAGCTCCTCCTCCTATTTGTGGCGTGCGTCTTGATGTTGTTTTATAAATAGAAGGACACACTAGTTTCAAGTCGACTCCGAACGGCAGATATGTTTTATGAGGAGCTTTTTCATGGCCTGCCGAGGGCCGAGCGCTATTAGAAACAACTTTTTCTTTATTTTTGGTCTTTCACCGAGATTCGAACCTCGTTCTCTCTGAATTTCGAATGGTAGTCACGCACCAACCCCTTCGGCTACGTCGGCCACTTATACTTATTATAATAAGAATACTTATTGAGTTCATTAAATTTAGCCTTACAGGAGCTACACATGACGTTTGTTTGAATAGGTTTGCAGTTTTTATAAAACTTATTCTTTATATTTCTTAGATGTTTGAGTTCTTTAGAGAATCATAAAAGCTTTGCCGATGAGAGAAAATCATTTTGTTGTCTATAGAAGGTCGCTATTCGTTAGACCAAAAACAAGCATTCGTATTGGTTTTAGATCAAGTGAAACTTAGAATTTTTGTTCTTATACATTTTTAAAAACTGCTCTCCTCTTTGGAACTTATCTCATACATATATCTGGTGAAATAATTTTGCTTACTGTTATTTGCCAAGGTATGCGTTTAAATGTTACACTTCTCCTGTGGAAGAGCGCTGGCCGCCACCACCTAATTACCACAAGTAAAACAACAATGGCATCTTCCTTGATTCAACATTTAATTTATTTAATTTAAATCGATAGCACAACAAGTATGGGCATGTCGTTAAACTTACATATGTACATACATTCATTTGGAAAATTACAGGCTGTCGTCTACGTGACGTCAAGGTATTCTCTTAATATGCTTACGCGAGTGTACGATATGCATACGACGTGGCATCCAACCAAATTAATATATGCTCATTTACACATATAAACACCCATACATACACATATGCAGACATAAAGAGATGTATGCGTACAGTATTGGCTAAAACATTAGTACTTTTTGGTGTATTTTTCATACTGCGCATATTTTTTGAAAATATTTTCATGAAAATTTATTTCCCAGTAATTTTATAGACATTTATAAAACCTGGAGCTGTTTAGTGCTTCATATGTGGAATAATATAAAATTAGAATAAGTTAGCACTTAGTGGTGAACCCATAATATTGGATGATATGCATATATCCATATTTTCAGCGTGGAGGATAAATATTAGATTATTGCGTATCCCAATTGCACGAAATTTTTCGAAAAATCGCCAGGGCAAATATGATTAAAAATCAAGAAATATTTTGAACAACTTCAAGTCTGTTTTTTGTTGTGCTAGAATTTAATGGGCTATTAAAATTGCGTACCCAAATTTTTTTCCAAAATAGCTGATTAATAACCTTGAAATTTCAATGAAAATTTGCCGAATTTTTATAAATCTTGGGCATACTTTGAAACTTTGATATTCAAGGCTTTGTTATAGAATTAACATTTTAATACATAAATAATTGTAATTAAAAAATACAAAGGGTCTTTTTAAAAGTGAGACGTAATGAATAGCGGTACCTTTTTTTATGCCACCTTTGAGATTTATCGAGTAAGCAGATCAAAAATTTCACTCGTTAGAACTACACAGTAAAATTATTGAAACTTAAAAATGGTCTATCTTTAAGAACAACAAAATTAGTGAATTTTTTGGTGGAAATAATCGTCCGAATGAGTCGACAATTCAAAGGTAGGCGAAAAAATAGAAAATAGAAATAGAAAAAAACACTGACAGGCCAAAAACTGAAGGTTGGGAGAATTGCTGCGGTAGCGCAAAGTGTTACTGAATAATCTGCAACATCGATATCTCGACGTTCTCAACAATTGGGCATTCATGAATCAACTGCTTGGCGGATTTTACATAAGAATTTGCATTTAAAAATTCAATTAGCACAAGAATTGAAGACAACATATCGTTATCAACGCAGAAATTTCGTGAATTGGTTCTTTGAACATGATGCTGGTTTTTCCCGCAAAATGATCTTTAGTGATGAAGTTCCACAAAAATGTACTGTTTGATGAGGGTTTTTAGATTAGTGGAATAATTGGAACGCTTTTCTTCGAAGAAGAAAATAAAAGAGCTGATACTGTCAATGTATTTACATCACTCCACCAAAAAAAATTTTTACTGAAGAGTTTTTGCAGCCTGAGCTCGAAGGAGTGGAAATAAACGATATTTATTTTGATTAGGATGGAGCCACAAGTCACATAATAGTGATATAAACTGGCCACCTAGATCATGCGATCTAATTCTACTATACTACTTTCTGTGGGGTTTTTTGAAAAGTAAAGTTTACGTGAATAAGCCCACAATGATTCCAGAGCTGAAGCACAACATTCGCATCGAGATTGCGTAACTCAGTGCGATAACATGTGAACGAGTCAGCCTGTAGACGTGCTCATGGTGGACATTTAAATGATGCAATTTTTCACATATAATTGTTAAGAGCCGTATTTTGAATAGAAATAATGAAACCTGAAATAATCTAAATTTGTACATGTTTTATTTTAAAACAATATCTGGGGGCGTCTTTTATACATATGTAAGTAAATACAATAGTAAAATCTTGTGTCACCTGTGGTTCCTTTTTAATACTTTCGGCGGTGTATAGTTCAGTTTATCTGCGTAAAGTTGATAAGATGCTTTCGATTTCTACGGTGCGATATAGTTTTGATTCAACAAATATGTTTCTGATTAATTTCTTCAATAACAATTTCATAAAAAATGTGCTAGAATTTATTTTTGACCAATACTGTATATATACATATATATATATATATACGTATACGCCACACTACTTGTAATTGCTGCCCGGCTACTGTAATCGTCAAGTGTCATTGCACCATTGCGTTGTAATTTGCAGTCGTCAATGCAATTAAAACCCAAATTATACCAACAATCATGGGTATCTGTCCATATGTATGCAGCGAAATAAGCCTTTATAACCAAGCTGCAGTTTGTGGGTTTTACGATACTTTTACTGTATTTTTGTTTTAATTGACAGTTAAATCGGTTAAAAAGTATCAAAACAGTTTCGCTTCCCTCCTCATTCACTGGTTGTAAATGCACGTCGACTTCTATCCGTTGCTGTTATTTTTGTTGCCTATATTGTTGTTGGTGCAAGGCTGAATAATCTGCTCAATGCAACGGGGGAATTTAACCACTCAAAGGGCAATTAATGCAGTGAGGCATTAATTTGTGCGTCGATTCACGTTGTGACATAATTGGGTGACAGTGCGGTAACGCGTATGGGAAAAGATTCCAAGCAAAGCGGCAATGGCGCCGGATGAGGGATATGGGAAAAGTGATATAATAATACATGTGCACGTTTGTAATACAGTTAACGTTACAAATGATATTATATTTATATGCATGCACTAATATATTTACAAGGCATGACTCCTGGATACGAGTATGCAGGCAATAGCATTTGGTGTGTCCGGTGCTCAATCTATATGGGGACTGTCAAAAATTTAAACTATTACTTTTTAGGGCTAACCTAAATAGCTGTTTGGGTGATCTGATCTCTGATGGCTGGTTTAATTGGAAATTAACCTAATTTTTGAGGCTTCCGTTTACGCGGACAAACGGGTGGCCAAACGGCATGACAATTCTGAATATTTAAGAGGCCTTATCCAGCAGGCATTCCAAACTAAAAATGACTTTTTAAAAATACGAATAACAAAAAGTTGCTCGCCAAAATTGAATTATTTTATTCAAAAGAGTTTTTTCCGACTTGATATAAAGATTTGCATTGATCGTATTTTAGTGACTGGGATGTTTTCTTCTTATGACTTTTGACTTAGGAAAAAGAGACAGTTTGTGTGCCTTAAAGTCCACTCTAGACGAAAAAAAAAAACTTTTTAGGTCACTATTGCACAAGTATAGCGCGAAAGCTTGGGCGGTGATAACATCCGATGAGGTGACTTGGAATGTTCAAGATGCTTCGCAAGTTTTTTGCACTTTTGCACAAGTATAGCGCGAAAGCTTGGACGGTGACAATATTTGATCAGCCGCCTTGGAGTGTTCAAGACAAAGCTACTTCGCAAGTTTTTTGGACTTTTGCACATTGGCAAATATCACAAGCGATGAAACAATGAGTTGTATAAGTTTTACGGTGACGCAGACAAAGTGTAGTGAATGATAATAGATGGAATCGCTCCAGCTCTGAAAGTATTCGATGGGATACCTATTGGAGGTGGCAGAGGAAGAGTAAGTCTCCTCTGCATTAGAGAGATCAGGTTGAGAAGGGCTTGGCCTCACTTAGTGCGTCCAATTGGCATCGGTTAGCACAAATAAAAAACTGACTGAGTGACGCGCTCTTTACACTAGGCCAAAATGGCTTAAGCAGTTATCGCGGCAATCAAGGAAGAAGAAAAAATATTGTTTAAGGGTTTTGTAAGAATGATAGAGAAAACGATTTAGCCTTCCGAATTTGCCGTGTCCTAAGAGTCCATCAATAAACAAACGAAAGGAAGGAGAATTACTTGAAGAGTAGGCGAAAGCAATAGAAACAACAAAACACTACAAATTATACGCACATACACACACTTTCTAGCCACGGCGTCTTCCGCATAAAAACGCAAACAAACTGCGGCACTTCGTTTTCATTAGTTTGATTAGTTTAGATCTCACATATCACAATACTACCAAGCCATTCACTGAATTTTCACAAACATGTAATTTCTCTTACTTTTGTTTGTTTTGTTCGTATGTTGTTTGTATTGCGAAGGGAGCTGACGTCAGACT